>SJYC01137181.1:0-181125 GCA_006408675.1 Madoqua kirkii
AAGGTATCCAGGAGTAACTGGGGGTTCCACAGTGGCCTGTGTCCTCCAACAGCCTCTCCAGGAACCTGTACACACAACCGTACTCTGGCCTGCCCAGTGTAACCCGTCTAGTTCTGTTCGGGCAGGAAGAGGGGTCAGGGAACCCACAGATGCTGGCTCATTGGCACGGAGGCCTGGGCTGCTGCCTTGTTACCTTCTGTGATGGATTGGTTAGGGCAGAACAACCTGTTGCCACAGAACCGCCACTCCCCCCCCCACCCCAGGGCACAATGGCTTAGATGCAGGAACAGTGTATTTCTTGCCCAGGTAACAGCCACAGTAGACATTCCGGATGGCCAGTCACTCTATGACTACAGGCCCCAGCTCTGCCTTGTGGCCGTGAAATCCACTAGGACACGGCTGCACCAGCGGAGAGAGGCCAGGAGGAGCTACCCTTCTCAGAAGCCTCACCCCAAAATGGCCCTTCGTGCTTCTGCTCCCATTTCCCTGGGGAGAGTTCATCACCTAATTGCTGAGTTCATCACCCGATTGGTTGTAAAGCAGATTGAGTGGTTCATGACAGTACTAACCTACATCATAGAGCAGAAAGGTTAACTGGTAGGCAGCTAACTCTTCACGGGACCTTCCTTCCTCTCCTCTTTCCCTCCCTCCATCCCTTAAATAATTATTTACTGAGCTTCTACAAAGTGCCAATTGTATAATACAAATTGTGGTGCTGGACAAGACTCTTGAGAGTCTCTTGGACTGCAAAGACATCAAACTAGTCAATTGGAAGGACTGATGGTAAAGCTCCAAATACTTTAGCCACCTGATGTGAAGAGCTGACTCGTTGGGAAAGACCCTGATGCTGGGAAAGAGTGAGGGCAGGAGGAGAAGGGGGCCACAGAGGATGAGATGGTTGGATGGCATCACTGACTCAATGGACATGAGTTTGATCAAACTGTGGGAGATGGTGAAGGACAGGGAAGCTGCAGTTCATGAGGTCACAAAGAGTCGGACACGACTTAGTGACTGAACAGCAGCAACAACAATCAAGTGTCGCATACTGGGGTAGCTGCCAGCACTCAGCATGGACCCAGCCAGACTGGGCCCCTGCCCTGGAGATGTTATGGTCTGTTTGATTGGTGGTGGCTGCCTAGAATCTTCCACTGAGGTTGCACTGAGATGCACTGAGGCTGCATCTGGGCTGAGAGGGAAGCATCTGTGGACCCATGCACGATGTCTCCTGTGAGTGCAGGATTGGGGGGAGGGGTGGCCCAAGAGGCCAAAATTTAAACCCTGACTCTGTTCCTGATTCAGCCCTCATCTGTGGAACTTTGGTCAAGTTCTCCACTTTCTTTGAGTGTTGGTTTCCAGATGGCAAACGCTGATTTTATGCAACGTACTTCTTATGATTATTTCATAGATACCTGGGTGGACTGTATGTAAAGCTCTCAGCCCACTGCCTGACCTCTGGAATTACTACTGAGTCTTCAAAGATAGACAGGAGAGAGCAGCAGTGAAATAGACACACTACCATATGCAAAATAGATTGTTTAGTGGCTCAGTCGTGGCTGACTTTTCAGCCCCATGGACTGCAGCACAACAGGCTTCCCTGTCCCTCACTGTCTCCCAGAGTGTGCTCAAACTCATGTCCATTGAGTTGATGATGCCATTCAACCATCTTATCCTCTGTCACCCTCTTCTCCCTCCTCAATCTTTTCCAGCATCAGGGCCTTTCTCACTGAGTTGGCTCTTCACTCAGGTGGCCAAAGTAGATAGCCAGTGGGAATATGCTACATGAGGCAGGGAACCCAAAGCCAGTGTTCTGTGACAACCTAGAGGGGTGGGATGGGGGAGAGGTAGGAGGGAGGGGACATATGTATATGTCCCCCTGTGGCTGATTCATGTTGATGTGTAGCAGAAACCATCACAATACTGTAAAGAGATTATCCTCCAATTAAAAATAAAATTAAAATACAACAACAGCAACAACAAAATACGTGGAGCAGACCTCCCTGTCAGCAGGCTGAAGCAGAGCTTCCCAGCCCAGGTTTGCCTGATTCAGACAAAGCAGAGCTGATCTTCAGATTTGTAAATGTGAGAATAAATGCTTGTTGTTGAAATAAATAAATCAGGAAGAATCAGGCCAAGTAACACAGAGCTCAGTGAGGCAGGGAAGGACCAGTGGTCTGGTGTCTCAACAGTAAGTGAATTCCTGGAGGGCAGGAGTTCTCTGTCCAACTCTGCGTCCCCATGAGAACAGGGTCCCCTCTCGACACATCTGTTGGGGCCTCATCTTTCCTGGAAGTGATGCTTTTGCACATTTATCCAAACATCTCCTGGGAGTGCAGGAAAGCTGGCGAGGGGGAGGGTTGACTGCAAAGGACTCGAGCTGGCAGCCCAGAGGCAGGTCACGGGGAATGTTAGAGATCATCCCAAATCAGGGTGTCAAGCCAGGTAGCTGGGCCCTGCTCACCCTCTGCACAAACCATGCTTGGCTGGAAGGGCAGCGGCTGGCAGGGATGCTCTCTAATGACCATGGACACCAGTGCGTCTGGAACCGTAATTATAGTGAACGCTGACCCTCCCCAGAGGCACTTTGGGGTCACGGAGGGGCTCTGTGGAGCAGCACTGGCCGGGCTGGCAGCCTCTGAGGACAGGACACAAATGCCGGGCCGCCCTTGGAAGGGGCTTTGGAGTGAAACCAGACACTTGATGTGAACGGAGGCAGGTGCCCCTCCAGAAATGGGGGATGCTAAACCCCCCACCAGTGCTCACATCATGCTCTGAGAAGGACTATTTCCCCCTAAGTGTTTAAAGATGCATCTCTCAAAGACCCTGAGCTATTTCTGTTTTACCTTTCCTTGGTACATATGCCGTTAACTGTATACATCTTGTGTTGCTGTTCAGTCGCTGTGTCCGACTCTTTGAGACTCCATCTCTATCCCCCATATATCTCAGGCAAGAATACGAGAGCAGGTTTCCATTTCCTCCTCCAGGGGATCTTCCTGACCCAAGATTGAACCCTGACTCAATTGAACCCAAGTCTCCTGCATTGACGGGCAAATTCTTTACCACTGAGCCACCAGGGAAGTCAATAGTATAGAAACACACAGCAAAACCTCAAATGTCATGCAAAAGGTTGTGCAGAGAAATGGAAGCCTCTCTCCCATCCCTGAAACACCAATTTCTCTGCTTCTTTCTCCAGAGACAAACAAACACCTGTTACTGAGTTCTTGGGTGACCATCTGGAGATCGCATACATTCCTGACGAACCTGCACATTTGCCTTCCCTTTTCCCAGGCATGACAGACGGGGCATCATACCCACTGCTGTGCATCTTGCTTTGCTACTTCACTATCTCAACAGACTTTCTGAACCAGTACAGAGAGAACATCCCTGCTCTTTTCGGAGCAGTCCAGCACCTCATCACAGCATGCAGGCGTCCATCATCGGCGTGACCTCATTTAAGCGCATGGAAGGACATTTGTTTTGTACCCACAGCCTTGCTATCCAAAGTCATGCTGCTGTGAATAGCCTTGCACATAGAGCACTGTCAGGCCTAAGTCCAGGGGCATCTGAAGGGCACTATTCCTGGG
Source organism: Madoqua kirkii (assembly GCA_006408675.1). Lineage (NCBI taxonomy): Eukaryota > Metazoa > Chordata > Mammalia > Artiodactyla > Bovidae > Madoqua > Madoqua kirkii. Next base: position 3,582 of record SJYC01137181.1, read on the forward strand.
TCCAAGGAAGAGCATTCAGTAGGCATCTAAAGAGATCCACAGATACAGAAACACGCAACACCCAATACACACCAGAGACGTTGACTGTTGCCCCCACCAAACAACTGCAGGTGCCCCTTTAGAGGAGTTTTATTTGGGCAGCCATGCTAAGTAAGGCCTTGGCAGGAACCAGCAGAGAGATGGACTGATATGGGGCAGGGGCTGTGTGTCCGCAACAGCAAACCCACTTCTCAAATTAGCTGCCTCGGCTCTGCCACATGCTGCTGATGCAACCTCAGTTCAGTTACTTAGCCTTTCTGGCCTCAGCTTCCTCATCTGTAAAATGGGAAAGTGATACCACATAGAGAAGAGGAAATGAGCGGGTCCAGCTGACGCACTGAATTCCGGTGCTTGGCAGAGCTAGGGCTCCGATGCTGGGTGTTTATGTGAATGTTGTTGTTTTTGTCAAGACTATGTGCATAATCATAGGATCATGTGCCAGGTACTGGGCATGCCACAGCATCACTTATAACTTGGATTTATCTCCTGACATACATGCACAGTTAGTAAGTGAGCCCGACTTGACGGGGGAGTACTGTCAAGAAGACAGGAATCACACCTCAAGGGCAGAACTGGGAGTGGGTTCCGTGTCTGTTTCCTCCTCCCTACAGAGGGGAAAATAAGCTTTGTCCCCCTCCCCCGCGAACAGTGCTCATTCTTCGTGTTTTGCTTAAACAACAGTTCTTGGGGAGGCCTCCCCATCCCTCCCTTCTGGCCTCAGTCAAGGTCCTCTTCTAAAACTCTGACCACCCCTCACCTCCTCCTTCAAAGTCAGATGTAGAGTTACCTCTTAAGAGAGGTTAACAATGATAAGTAGTCTAAGTTTAGCTTCTATTTCATCATCTTTATCACTTCTTACTGCACATGCTCCTCAAATTAACACATTTCCTTCTTCTTATGATTGCACAGAACAAATATGATGCATTCATGGGGACTTCCCTGATGGTCCAGCAATCAATAGTCTGCCTTACAATGCAGGGACGCAGGTTTGATCTCTGGTCAGGGAATTAAGAAGCCACATGCCAAGGAGCAACTCAGCCCCAGAGCCACAACTTCTGAGTCTGTGTGCTGCAAGAAAATATCCTACAAGACGCAACGAGGATCCTGAATGCCCAACTAAGACTCAATGCAGCCCAATAAATAATTTTTCTTAAAAAAGATATTCTCAGAGACATTGCCTTCTATACCGCAGCATTGACCCGTCTTCATTTCCTCTAGCATGTTTGCCAATAGTAAAATTTCTTTACATGCTGCTGTTTACTTCCTTTATCTTCAGACCTAAACTCCAAACCACGTCTCCTCTGCAGGCCGCTGCAAAGGTGCTGAAACGATGATGATCATGCTGTTGACTGAACCAGGTCAAGTTCACATGCAAAACCTCATATTACAAAGAAGTGTCAGGTCAGGGGACCCCAAGTTCTCCAAGCTCCAGGGATGGCCTTCCATGCCCATCAGTTGGGAAACTGTTGCCTGATCCCCAAACATGACTCCAGTGGTCACCCCTTGGTTTTGTCTATGTCTTTACCTGCAGATCAGGCTTCCCAGGTGGCTGAGTGTTAAGGAATCTGCCTGCCAGGGCAGGAGATGCAGGAATCACGAGCTCGGTCCCTGGGTCAGGAAGAGCCCCCTGGAGGAGAGCATGACAATCTACTCCAGTATTCTTGTCTGGGAAATCCCATAGACAGAGGAGCCTGGCGGGCTACAGTCCATGGAGTTGCAGAGTCAGACATGATTGAGCAACTGAGCACGTACACGTGCACACACACATATGCAAGCACATGCATGCACACACACACATGTACACATGCACACACACACTCGCACATGCAGATGGGACTGACAGGAAGCCTCCTGCTCCCATCCCTCATTTTGGCATTCTGTACAGCCTTGACTTTAAAAAAAAAATGTTTTAGGAAACCACTTAAATAGCTACAAGTTGTCTTTCCTGAGCCCTCTTGGCATTCGTTATATTTACATAATATTCCCATCTGTTTCCCATGGCAGATTCTGTGTCTGGCAGTAGAATTATTTTATAGCCTTTTGCCAGACAAGTTCATTGCCTTTGCTTCCCATTTCAACTATAAATTTCTACCTGATTGTCTCAGGGACTAAATCAGTTTGGGTTGGTCTCTCAGGTCGTCTATGACAGAGGGTGAAATAAAAGGGCCCTCACCATGCAAGGGAAAAATAAAATGTGTGCTGTGATTAAGGTAAAAATGATCAAGACCAAAAGACACGCCACGACCTTCTTGACTGGAGACCACACCCTGGGTTTCACTGAGCAGAGTTATTCTGACCCAAGCAGGGAGCAAACGGACTCAGCGCATCTATTTGATGGGGCAACGCATCCAGGATGGCTCCCGTGGTCCTTGCCTCTCATCTTTGTGTCGTCCCCTCACAGTGAGCTGGCCCATGTGACCATAGATACATGGAAGCTGTGAACTCTGAGATGAGTACATAAAAGGCATCAAGGTGTCCCCCTTGTTCTCAGATCACTAGCTCTGGGATAAACCAGGCGCCATGTCGCGAGGATACCCAAGAGTCTCTGTAGAGACTCCCACCCGGGGAAGAACCAAGGCCTCCTGCCAACAGCCAGCACGAACTCGGCAGCTACGTGAGTGCACCACTTAGAAAAAGATCCACCAGCCCTAACCAAACCCTCAGATGACTGAGCCTGGACTGACATCTTGATCACAGCTCTAAGAGAAACTCTGAGCCACCGAGCTGAGATGCCACCAAATCCTTGACTCAGAAAAACTACATGGGATCATATGTATTTATTGTGACTTGAAGACACCTAGCTTGGGGATAATTTGCCGCACAGCAGTAGGTACCTAATACAGAGCATCACTTATGAAGTGAGACTTCTTATGAAGCACATTAAGTAAGATCACCCATAAATCTCAGTGGATATGAGGAACCTGTAAGGATCAGAGAAAAGAGGGGGTAAAATGAGAGAAAATAAAGACTTCTGCTCTGCTTCTATCTTAGTAATAATAATGATTGTTAACAGCTAGCCTTTTTCAGACTTCCACTGGTGGTCCAGTGGTTAAGAATCTGCCTTGCAATGCAGGAGACACTGGTTCAAGCCCTGGTCCAGGAAAATCCCACATGCCGCGGAGCAACTAAGCCCTCACGCCACAACTACTGAGCCCCACACTCTAGAACCCAGAAGCCCCAACTACTGAAACCCAGGGCTCTAGGGCCTGTGCTCTGCAACAAGAGAAGCCCCGCAATAAGAAGCCCATGCGCCGCAGCTAGAGAGCAGCCCCCGCTGGCTGCAACTAAAGAAAAGCCCATGCAGCAACAAAGACCCAGTGCAGCCAAAACTAAAATAAACAAATAATTACTAATTAAATAAACAAAGCCAACTTTTTTCAGTACTTTGGGATCCATCAGCTTCTTTGCTATTTCTTTCAGCCTGATCCCACTTCACAGACTTTGCTTTTGATGTTCCTCTGCCTGGAACAGTCTCCCCAGGTCTCCATACAGTCCCTCACCCGCATCATTCAGATTCAGTTTATATGACCCGTTCTTCCCTGACTGCCCTTGCTGGAGTGGCTGCCTCCTCCCACACTGGTCACCCTCTGCCTCTGGGCTGTATTTGTTAGCTTAGCACACTTGTCCTCAGCGAGGATGCGACCTCCTTGTGGGCAGGGTCCTCACCTCTGTCACTCGCTGTTGTGAACCCCGCTGGCCCAGAAGGGGACAGTTACTTACCGTATGCTGTGGGTGTGCCCCTCAGCCAAACATCAGCTCAGGCACTTTACATGTATTATCGCATTTAATTCTCCAAGAGCCTGAGGGCCAGGCCCATAAAGATCCTATTTTACAGATTAAAAAAAAAAACCAACCCACTGAGGTTGGTTGTACAGCCAGTAAACAGAGTCAAGACTCCAACTCTGGCCTGTCTGCCTTGAAGGACTGATGCTTAACCTGCAGGCCAGGTGTTGGGAGGGACATGACAGCAGATGGGGTGTGCAGAGGAAGTCATGGCGCTGTGGGGAGGCTGTCGCTAGGGTTCATGGGGCAGAGTGTGGGAGGAGGGGTCAAAATGGGCCAGAACGATGGAGATTCAGAATTTGTGCTTCTTCTGTTAGTCCTACTAATTTCATAAATCCTAACTCTGCACCTTAGAACACTGGCAGCTTAAAAGTGGTAAAATGGCTTTTATTCCTTACCCTGAAAATGAAAGTCGCTCAGTTATGTCCGACTCTTTGCAATCCCATGGACCATAGCACACCAGGCTCCTCTATCCATGGAATTCTCCAGGCAAGAATACTGGAATGGGTTACCATCCCCCTCTCCAGGAGATCTTCCCGACCCAGAGATCAAACCTGGGTCTTCCACATTACAGATTTCTTATCCTGAACTCCAACAAATACAGTAGGTATCAGTAAATGCACAGGCATTGACTGAATGCCTACTGTATGCCAGACACAGCTGGAGGTATCAATCGCCAAACAGACCAAACTCCTTTCCTTCATTCGTGTCTTCCGACTTACAGTTGAGGGAGGGAGGATGCGAACTAAGTAATCAAAAGAAATAAATAACCATAAAACAAAATAGCAGCAGCTTTCCAGAGCTACCAACAGTGAAGCAAGAAAGGCTCAGTGGTAGAAATTCCTAGCAGAAATCTCCTTAGTTGATGGGTTTAGGGAGGATTTTTGGCTTAAAGCTTTGACTTTGGAAATGGGAGAAACCAGCGACAGGAGAGACAGAAGATCCAGCACGTGCAAATGTCCTGAGGCCTGGTGGAGGGACTAATGTGGGTCAGTGTGACTAAAGAAAAGCCAGCAAGGATACTAGGGGGAGGAAGGGGCCAGACGGGCGGACAGGTACAGACCACATCAGCCTTTCCACGGACAAGACAGGATTGGGGACTTTATTCCAAACATCACAGGGTGCCATTGATATACTTGGAGATGCATTTTAAAAGTCATAAATTAATAGACTTTATTTTTAAAAATAGCAGTTTTAATTTTACAAAAAAACTGAGCAAAAAGTACAGAGAGGTTCTATATACCCTCTCTCCTCCCAATTCTAGGTTAACCTATTATTAGCGTCTTGTAATAATGGGGTGCATTTGTTTTTGATGAACCAATACTGATACATCATTATTGACTAAGTCGTAGTTTACATAGGGCTCATTATAGGTGTTATGCAATATATATGTGTAATGTATAATGTACATGTTCAATGACATGTACCCACTGTTACAATGTCATGCAGACTAGTTTCATCCTCCTAAACATTCCCTCTGCTCCACCCATTCATCTTCCCTGCCTCCCCCTGCCCTTAAATTCCCGCAGCTGCTGATTTTTGTATTGGCTCTGTAGATTTGCCTTTTCCAAAATCTCCATAATTGGCATCACAGAGCATGTAAGCTTTTTACACTGACTTTTTTCACTTTGCAAGACGCACATCAGGTCACTGTTTTGTGGCTTGGGAGCTCATTTCTTTGTATTGCTGAATCATATTCCATTGTCTGGCTATGTCATGGTTTGCTTACCCATTTGATTTTTTTAATAAAGAGCCCACGGTGCTGTGTGACCATCAGGTAATCGAGCCAAAGGGTGATTGCAGTGCTGTGAAGAAGGGAAGGAAGTGGGTTGGGCAGAGAAGTCTAGCAGTGAAGCCACACTGTCCTCCTTTGAGCAGCTGGACATCCTCTTCAACCTTCCCCCATGCCTCCCAAAGCTGTCCACTCGCTGGATGTGGCCACCAACAGACGATGGAATCAGCCTGGAAGCCCCGGGTTCTCACAGCCTCAAGTGAGGATCTTGGAAGCCTGACTTGACATGGCCTCCCAGGGAATGACAAGACAATGAAAAATAAAAATACGACAGGGACGCCTCTTGATGAAATCATCCTCAAACCCATTGCCACATTTGAAAATATTAACCAATCAGTTCTTCTATGCTGGTTCCCAGGCCATAGTCGTGTCTCGCTAGTAACTCAGCCACCGGGACTTTGAAGATGCTCCTGCAAATCCGGAGCCTGATTCAGAGCTGGGCTTGTTGACTGTGTGTGAGCATGTTTCCAGACAGGCCACCAGAAGCCTGCATTGTCTGAGGATCCCTTCAAACGCAGGCAATAAATCAAACTTCTCCAGTGCACATTGGCCAAAGGCGCAGCCCGTTTTGCTCTTGGTGTTAAGTAGCTCTGTTTAGATCAAGGACAGCTTAAAGAGGGCGGGAGTGGAGGCAGGCTTTTCTGTGGCTCAATCCATTTTTTTCAGCTCAGGGTTTGCCACCCAGGCTGGCAAGCAGGGCAGGAACCATTGATCTGCAGGTGACAGACAGACTTGGAAGACAGGAAACGGGGAGAGACAGACCAGTTTGTCAGTGCTTCCATGCTGCAGACCTCACTCGGGGTGATAGCGCGTCACAACTTAATGGGGGCTGACTCCAAGGCAGGAAGTAGATCAGGCTAGTGACGGCCCCTCTCCGAGCCTTGGTTCTCTAGTCTGTGAAGTGTGAAAGATTCTTCAGGCAGGACCGTTCACACTGCAGCCCATAGGTCTCCACACTGCACAGCCTGCACAACTGTCCATGGCTCACTCATCCGTGTGTCTCACTCACCCTCAGTGACTTCTCCCTAAAATCAGATTTCCTGGAGGAAATGCTCAGGTTACAACAGAAAGCGAAATAAAAAAATCTTACGTTCGAGCGTGCTAAGTCACCTCAGTTGTGTTCCATTCTTTGTGACCCCGTGGGCTGTAGCCCACCAGGCTCCTCTGTCCATGGTATTCTCCAAGCAAGAATACTGGAGTGGGTTGCCATGCCTTCCTCCCTGATCTTCCTGACCCAGGGATTGAACCTGTGTCTCTTTCTTATGTCTCCTGCACTGGCAGGCAGGTTCTTTACTGCAAGTGTCACTTGGGAAGCCTGGAAAAGTCTTAACTTATTTTAAAATGTATGCATACACATGCACTGGAAAAATAAGACTGGAAGGAAAGATATCAATCTTTTTATAGTAATAACCTTGAAATGACAAATTTAGTTATGATATTGTTTTTTTTTCTTTTTTTTTTCAAAATCACATCTTTGGGGCATAGCCAACTGAAAACAGCAAAGGGGCTCAACCATACATATATATCACCAGATTTTCTATAAGATACATGCAGTATTTATAATGAAATAACATATTTGGTTGGAAAATGGAGGTAATACATTTGTCTATTCTTGTTTCAAAACCAGTGGGTTGATTCCCATGGCATTTTTCAATACCAATGGGTTAACAAAAAGCCCTTTAGGATCTTCACTTTAATTTTGCTTCTCAAGCATAGTGCTCACGCTCAGTCACTTCAGTCGTGTCCACACAGTGAGAAATAATAAAATAGCTCATGCCTCTGTTTTGCACATGTAAGAACACACACAAACACGTGCATACGCACACACACTGTACTAAATAAGCCTTCTTCACAAGATGATTTATTGAGCTTGTCCAAATGAAATTCTGCAAGACTAACCTTATTTATCCAGTAATATTAAACATTCTTTCATTTAAGGATTTTCAAGGCAAATTTAAGAACAAAAAGCCTTCTGGTTCTTCAGAGGAGATCACCTCTCCATCTGTAGGAAATTAGAAATTCTCCTATTAAAAATTCCATGTACATGGTTCAACTTTCCTAAAATTCAATTTGCCATTGAATGAATAAAATACTCATTTTTGGACTGTCTCAAAAGCAGTTGCTATTTCCTGTAGGGTGTCCCCTGTCTGTAATGTTCTGGGGCAATTCTTCTTAAAGAGCTATTTTCTGTTCATCAACAACCACTTTTCAAGTTTGTTGGAAAAGCTCTCTTTATATCTTATATGTAATAGTATCCTTCAATCAGGAAGCTGGTCATTGAAAAAAAGAAAGAAAAAGCTTAAATTTCCCGAAAGCCCCCTTTTCTTGGTTAAGTGAAATTAGTAACGTAATATTAAGTGTAATGTAACACTAATTGTAATTAAGTGTAATTGATATTAAAACGTTAAGTACTCACACACACAAATGCCAACCACATGGAATATAACATTAGCTACATTATTAGTGCTCATCCTCTTGATTAATTAGCTGTTTTCTTAAGTAGGATCCCTTAAAAAGCATCATCACATATAGACCAATATCATAAAGTAGAGTCTCAGCTCTGTTTATGCTTGGGAGATGTAAGGATACTCCTCCTGGAACTTTCTAGAATAGCAGTGATTTTGTCCCCCAAGGACATCTGTCTGCAGACGATTTGGGTTGTCATGGGTTTGGGGGTGGGGGAAGGTGAGGATTGGTTTCTGCTGGCATCTAGTAGCTAGTGGCCAGGGATGCAGCTAAACATCCAGAAACGCTCAAGACAGCCTCATAACAAAGAACTATCAGGTCCATATGCCAGTCACGCTGAGGTTGAGAAATCACGTCCCAGAACACATGAAGATTAACATTGCAAAAACCATCAAAATAGCCAAAATTTGACTGCCAGCACGTCAAATTTCCTGCAAAAATAGTTAAATACTCTTGAAAAACATCAGAAATGACAACTAATCTGCTTTGTGGGTGCTCAAGTGTGCCTTGGGAACTCCCTTTTAGCATTGCTCGTTTCTGTGCGTAGTCACTCAGGCCCGTCCAGCTCTTTGTAATCCCATGGATTGTAGCCCGCCAGGCTCCTCTGTCCCTGGGATTTCCCAGGCAAGAATACCGAAGAGGTTTACCGTTTCCTCCTCCAGGGGATCTTCCGGACCCAGGGATCGAACTGTGTCTCTTGCAGCTCCTGCACTGGAGGAGAATCCCATGGACCGAGGAGCCTGGCAGGCTGCAGTCCAAGGGTTCACAGAGTCAGACATGACTGAGCAACTGAGCCCACTACAGGAAAACTCTGTCAAGTCAGAGGATCTTATGCACCCGGGCCCCAGAGGCACCACCTGAATCAGAGCCCCCGGGTGGGTGGAAATCACACTAAAGTTAATAAGCCCTGCAGGTGATTCCAACATTGGCTAAAAGCCCGAGATCCCCCTGGTCTACGATACCTCTAAGTGTCTTTTATTTTTCAGCCCAGATTTCATAGACTAGTGACATACCTGTGCCTCAGTTTCCTCACCTGTAAAGCAGAATTAACAGCATCCACCTAGGAGAGTTATTAAGAGAATACAGTAAATGTTCACGTATCAAGCCCTTCCACAGGTCATGGCTTATAGTAAGTGCTCAGTCAACATGGAGGCTTTAATAAATATCATCCCAAGAGCCTCTGATAGAAAATCAACTACCAGCTTTCAAAGGGGCTGATTTGCAAACAGTGCTATCAGCCCCTCTCCTTTCATCGCATCCCTCTCCTCTCCTCCAGCATGTGTTCATCCTCTCCTATCTTTCAGCCAGGACTCAGGCCATCTCTCGCAGCCCAGCTCCCAGGGTACATCCCACTCCTGTCATTTCCTTTCTATTCCTCCTTAAAGTAAATCTTCAAAACAAAACATCCTCACAGTGGAAACAACTCAAAGGCCCATGAAGGGATGAGTGGATAAACAGAATAGGGTCCATCCACACAAGGAATATTAGTCATTCCTTGAAAAGTAGGAAATTCCAACACCTGCTACAACAGGGATGAACTTTGAGGACATTATGCTACGTGAGATGGGCCAGTCACAAAGAGACACTTATTGTACAATTCCTCTCATATGAGATTCCAAGAGCACTCAAATTTACAGATACAGAAAGTAGAACGGTAGGGTACCAGTGTCTGGGTTGGATGGGGTCAGGGACCATTGTTTAATGAAAGTAGAGTTTCAGTTCTGCAAGATGAGAAGAGTTCTGGAGATTGGTTGCACAACAATGTGACTGTATTTGACCCTGCAGAACTCAACACTTAAAAATAGCTCAGACGGTCAATTTTATATGTTGTGTATTTAACCACAAAAAAACATAAAGTAAAAACAAAAACAACCTTCCCACCAAATGCAAACCTGTAGCCAGCAGCACACAGACTGGGTAGCTTTATGTGGGTGCAGGTGGGGTCCTGGGATGAATCCTGATTTCCCCACCAGTCTCTGGCCTCCTGTGGGCAGCATGGGGCCTCCAAAGGGAAATAGGACATAGCAAGGTCTAGAGATGGGGCTGAAGCCTGCCCCTCAAAAGGAGAGAGGAGCTTGCAGGTGGAGACAGAGAACTTTAGGAAAAGGCAGGCACTTAGGGAGCAGCTCGGGGAAGGAGCTTCTCTGGGCTCCTTTGAGGGTTTGCCTGGGACTAATGGGGTTCCCAGGACATGGACTTTCAATCCAAAATCTGGCAGAAAAGTCCCAGGAACACTGCGACAGCATGTCACCCTACTTGCTCAAGGTCACACTTCTTTCTAAGGAAAGACTTGAGACCAGTCTCCTCCCTGCCTCCCTCCAACCTCCACCCCATAGGACTTTCAGCCCCCAGATGGAAGGCAGTTCCAATGAGAGGGACTGTGGTGGAGGCAATTAACACGTGTTATCCAGTCTCCACTATCATTATCCTGAGAAACATCTCTGTGATCCTTGTCAGCCTTGGGCCCTTGTTCCCTTCATTTGCTGATACAGTTCTTTTAAACCCACTTCTCAATGTTAATAGGGGCTTCCCAGGTTTCTTTCAGCCAGGACTCAGGCCATCTCTCGCAGCCCAGCTCCCAGGGTACATCCCACTCCTGTCATTTCCTTTCTATTCCTCCTTAAAGTAAATCTTCAAAACAAAACATCCTCACAGTGGAAACAACTCAAAGGCCCATGAAGGGATGAGTGGATAAACAGAATAGGGTCCATCCACACAAGGAATATTAGTCATTCCTTGAAAAGTAGGAAATTCCAACACCTGCTACAACAGGGATGAACTTTGAGGACATTATGCTACGTGAGATGGGCCAGTCACAAAGAGACACTTATTGTACAATTCCTCTCATATGAGATTCCAAGAGCACTCAAATTTACAGATACAGAAAGTAGAACGGTAGTGTACCAGTGTCTGGGTTGGATGGGGTCAGGGACCATTGTTTAATGAAAGTAGAGTTTCAGTTCTGCAAGATGAGAAGAGTTCTGGAGATTGGTTGCACAACAATGTGACTGTATTTGACCCTGCAGAACTCAACACTTAAAAATAGCTCAGACGGTCAATTTTATATGTTGTGTATTTAACCACAAAAAAACATAAAGTGAAAAACAAAAACAACCTTCCCACCAAATGCAAACCTGTAGCCAGCAGCACACAGACTGGGTAGCTTTATGTGGGTGCAGGTGGGGTCCTGGGATGAATCCTGATTTCCCCACCAGTCTCTGGCCTCCTGTGGGCAGCATGGGGCCTCCAAAGGGAAATAGGACATAGCAAGGTCTAGAGATGGGGCTGAAGCCTGCCCCTCAAAAGGAGAGAGGAGCTTGCAGGTGGAGACAGAGAACTTTAGGAAAAGGCAGGCACTTAGGGAGCAGCTCGGGGAAGGAGCTTCTCTGGGCTCCTTTGAGGGTTTGCCTGGGACTAATGGGGTTCCCAGGACATGGACTTTCAATCCAAAATCTGGCAGAAAAGTCCCAGGAACACTGCGACAGCATGTCACCCTACTTGCTCAAGGTCACACTTCTTTCTAAGGAAAGACTTGAGACCAGTCTCCTCCCTGCCTCCCTCCAACCTCCACCCCATAGGACTTTCAGCCCCCAGATGGAAGGCAGTTCCAATGAGAGGGACTGTGGTGGAGGCAATTAACACGTGTTATCCAGTCTCCACTATCATTATCCTGAGAAACATCTCTGTGATCCTTGTCAGCCTTGGGCCCTTGTTCCCTTCATTTGCTGATACAGTTCTTTTAAACCCACTTCTCAATGTTAATAGGGGCTTCCCAGGTGGCACTGGTGATAAAGAACCCACCCACCAATGCGTGAGACACAGAGACATGGGTTTGACCCCTGGATTGGGAAGATCCCCTGGAGAAGGGCATGGCAACCCACTCCAGTATTCTTGCCTGGAGAATCCCATGGACAGAGGAGTCTGGTTGCAGTCCATGGGGTCTCAAAGAATCAGGTATGACTGAAGTGACTTAGCACACACACATGCACAACAATAAGAAATTCAGCCTCACCCACTAAAATAGATGACTGATGAAAAAGTGAGCATCTGTGTAGACTCTCCCCAGGATGAGGATGGCCATCCCACACTGTGAGGAGACTAGTGATAGCTCCTGTCACCATCAGCCCCCAGTGAAGGGTCCAGAGAAGGAGTAATGTGAAACTATGATCTCAGAAACATCCTGGAAATTGATCTGATAAGAGAGAGTCCTAGGGACTTCCCTGGTGGTCAGGAGGTTAAGAATTCATGCTTCTACAGCTGGGGGTGCAGTTTCGACCCCTGACAGGGGAACTAAGATCCTGCACACTGCATGGTGTAGATAAAAGAAAAAAAAAAAAACATTGTTTTAAAAAAGGAACGAGTCCTAGAGGGTCCTGGGAGCAGTGATACTGGACAGGCAGAAGGCGGGTTGGGTGCGGATAAGTGGAGAAGGAGTGGGGAGGCCTGGCCTCAGGGCAGAGGGCTGGGGGACACAAGGGAGCTGGGGAGGGGTAACTGGAGATGAGGGCGGAGGGCCCTGGGTAGTCGCTGAGCGTGGGGCTCCAAGAGTCAGGGGTGCACCCTGGTGGGGGCGGGGGAACTTTTCCTTGGGGATAAACGGTGGGTTTCATTGCCACGACAAGGACTTCTGTGTGTGTGTGTCCATGTGTGTGTGCGTGTGTATGTGTGGGTGTCATGCATTCAGCCTGCATCAGCAACAAGCACAACAGCCCCTGCCCTCCTGTCGCACTGGGGGACCAACCAGGCGATTCCAAATAGTGCCCGGAGGGGAACGAGAAAGGAGGGGCGGCCCGGGGGCGCCTTCTTCTGAGATCCAGGACAGAAGAGAGCCCCGGAGGAGCTGACATTTGAGCTGAGACCTGAAGGATGATGAATGGGTCCAATTAGAGCGAGAAGGGAGAGCAATGCTCCAGGCGAGGGATCAGCAGCACAGAGGCTGAGCCAGGACCCTGGGGGCAGAGGCCCAACACCGAGGAGGGAAGCGGCAGGGTCCTACAGAAGGCGAGGCTGTGGTTCAAGCAGGACTGGCGACAGGATTCAGGTCATCCAGAGCAAAATGAAAATGCGGGCCCTTTGGGCAAAACTTATTAAGAATTTAAGTCAGAGGTGAGGAAGCATGAGAATTAAGCTCCACGTCCACGTGAGCGCTGGGCAGAGCACTGTCCAGGTTGCTTGTCCGTGAAGTCAGCGCTAGGTACAGATCCTCAGGGTCTTGCCCACTCAGCAGTGTGGACTTGACCTGGCTTTTAAATCAGGAGGGCTTCCTGGAGGCTGCAGCTTTTGTAGGGTGAGAGGCGGTGGTAACCTTGACTTTGACCTCAAGCCTGCTGCACAGGTGGTATCATTGGACAAGTCAGTGAGTCTCTCACCCTGCTCTTATCCACACGGCATCCTGAGGACAAGGGTTCCATAGGGCCCACTTTAAGAAACCCGAGTTTGGCACATCGGTGCTATGAAATCCCTTAAAGAGCAACACTCTGTCATGTCAGACAGGAAACTGAGGTCCAAGGAGGAGCCAGCGGTCCACTGAGAGCACACAAGGTGTGAGAGAGGTGGAGCAGAGGGATGGCCTTCTGGGCCTCCAGGTGGGGTTCTCCACTGAGTCCAAAGCCAGTGCCCATAGAGTATGGGCAGTCACCGGGCCCAGAAACCAGCCAGGTGGCCCCAGACGTCACCCGGGGTGGACCGAGAGCGGGGGAGGAGAGGCAGTGGGTGCAGGTCTGAGCTTCGGGACTTTTGAGAACAGACAGATGCAGGCGTTCCATTCAGACAGCGGCTCCAGCCCGCTGCTTCCGAATGAGCCTCGGTGTGTAATTTAAATCTTATTAAATCATGAATCTGGGTCAGTGGTAATTTATAGATTACCTTCATTAACTGGATAAAAATAATCACCAACTCAACAGTGAGTCATAACAGCAATTAAAAAAAAAAAGATACAGCTTAGCGCCGGTTGGGGTGTGGGGGACACGTCTCCAATTATTTCCCAAAGATTCTGGAGACTGGCAAAAATCAACATGCGTTTGGCCTGAGACAACTCCCCTTTTTTCTCCCCTTAATTTTTAAGCGTTGGGAGAAATTTAATCCACATGTTTTGGATTTGTTTACATTTAAACCATCAAAACAGTGTTTATAAGAAGCTTTTGATGTCCAAGAGCCGTTTTTTCCCCTTTTATTTTTTAAAGGCCTTTGGTCTTTGAACCAGGAAGTTGTCTTGTGCTGAAATGAGATGAGGCCATGTCTATAGGAATGCTGAAAGTAGGATGGGGCCCCTCCCATCTCCCTACCTGCCCTTCTGCCCTGGAGGTCTGCCAGTGTCCCAGGGAATCCTCCTCAACCCTTGGGAAGCTCTGAGGGTGGTAAGGAAGCCTCACAAGAGAGGGTCTCCATCAGCTTATGGTCCTGCATGTAAGAACAGCAGCTTGAGTTTAGTAAGCATCTACTAAGTGGCATTGTATGAGAGACAGGGATCAAGACCATCCCCATGGGAAAAAAATGAAAAAAGCAAAAAAGCTGTCTGGGGAGGCCTTACAAATAGCTGTGAAGAGAAGAGAAGCGAAAGCAAAGGAGAAAAGGAAAGATATAAGCATCTGAATGCAGAGTTCCAAAGAACAGCAAGAAGAGGTAAAAAAAAGTCTTCCTCGGTGATCAATGCAAAGAAATAGAAGAAAACAACAGAATGGGAAACACTAGAGATCTCTTCAAGAAAATCAGAGATATCAAGGGAAATTTTCATGCAAAAATGGGCTCGAGAAAGGACAGAAATGGCATGGACCTAACAGAAGCAGAAGATATTAAGAAGAGGTGGCCAGAATTCACAGAACTGTACAGAAAAGATCTTCACAACCAAGATAACCACGATGGTATGATCACTCACCTAGAATCAGACATCCTGGAATGTGAAGTCAAGTGGGCCTTGGAAAGCATCACTATGAACAAAGCTAGTGGAGGTGATGGAATTCCAGTTGAGCTATTTCAAATCATGAAAGATGATGCTGTGAAAGTGCTGCACTCAATATGCCAGCACATTTGGAAAACTCAGCAGTGGCCACAGGACTGGAAAAGGTCAGTTTTCATTCCAATCCCAAAGAAAGGCAATGCCAAAGAATGCTCAAACTATTGCACTATTGCATTCATCTCACATGCTAGTCAAGTAATGCTCAAAATTCTCCAAGCCAGGCTTCAGCAATACGTGAACCATGAACTTCCAGATATTCAAGTTGGTTTTAGAAAAAGCAGAGGAACCAGAGATCAAATTGCCAACATCTTCTGGATCATGGAAAAAGCAAGAGAGTTCCAGAAAAACATCTAATTCTGCTTTATTGACTATGCCAAAGCCTTTGACTGTGTGGATCACAATAAACTGTGGAAAAATCTTCAAGAGATGGGAATACCAGACCACCTGACCTGCCTCTTGAGAAATCTGTATACAGGTCAGGAAGCAACAGTTAGAATTGGACATGGAACAACAAACTGGTTCCAAATAGGAAAATGAGTACGTCAAGGCTGTATATTGTCACCCTGCTTATTTAACTTCTATGCAGAGTACATCATGAGAAATGTTGGGCTGGAAGAAGCACAAGCTGGAACGAAGATTGCCGAGAGAAATATCAATAACCTCAGATATACAGATGACACCACCCTTATGGCAGAAAGTGAAGAGGAACTAAAAAGCCTCTTGATGAAAGTGAAAGAGGAGTGTGGAAAAGTTAGCTTAAAGCTCAACGTTCAGAAAACTGAGATTATGGCATCTGGCCTCATCACTTCTTGGGAAATAGATGGGGAAACAGTGGAAACACTGTTCATTTTGGGGGGCTGCAAAATCACTGCAGATGGTGATTGCAGCCATGAAAGTAAAAGACGCTTACTCCTTGGAAGAAAAGTTATGACCAACCTAGATAGCATATTCAAAAGCAGAGACATTACTTTGCCAACAAATGTCCATCTAGTCAAGGCTATGGTTTTTCCAGTGGTCATGTATGGATGTGAGAGTTGGACTGTGAAGAAGGCTGAGCGCTGAAGAATTGATGCTTTTGAACTGTGGTGTTGGAGAAGACTCTTGAGAGTCCCTTGGACTGCAAGGAGATCCAACCAGTCCATTCTAAAGGAGATCAGTCCTGGGTGTTCTTTGGAAAGAATGATCCTAAAGCTGAAACTCCAGTACTTTGGCCACCTCATGCGAAGAGTTGACTCATTGGAAAAGACTCTGATGCTAGGAGGGATTGGGGGCAGGAGGAGAAGGGGATAACAGAGGATGAGATGGCTGGATGGCATCACCGACTCGAAGGACTGGAGTTTGAGTGAACTCCGGGAGATGATGATGGACAGGGAGGCCTGGCATGCTGCGATTCATGGGTCGAAAAGAGTCGGACACAACTGAGTGATTAAACTGAACTGAGCTAAGTGCCAGGCACAATACTGCTCCAATACTTTGGCCACCTGATACAAAGAGCTGACTCATTGGAAAAGACCTTGATGCTGGAAAATATTGAGGGCAGGAGGAGAAAGGGGCAACAGAGAATGAGATGGTTGGATGGCATCATCGACTCCATGGAGATAAGTTTCAGCAAGACTCTGTGAAGGACAGGGAAACCTGGTGTACTGCAGTCCAGAGGGTCAAAAAGACTCAGAATATGACTGAACGACTAAACAACAAAATCAGTTCAATGAGATAGCTTCCTTTACCATGCCCATTTTACAGATGGGAAACTGAGTTCATT
Organism: Madoqua kirkii; assembly: GCA_006408675.1. NCBI lineage: Eukaryota > Metazoa > Chordata > Mammalia > Artiodactyla > Bovidae > Madoqua > Madoqua kirkii. The sequence goes on from SJYC01137181.1 coordinate 20,379, forward strand.
AGGGACTAAGCCCTTGAACACAAAGCTAGAGAGGATGAGGACTTCACTGGTCCAGTGGTTAAGGATCCAATGCAGGGGATGTGGATTTGATCCCTGGTTGGGGAACTTGGATCCCACACGCCTTCAGGCAACTAAGTCCACGCACTGCGCCTACCTGAGCCCACACAACCTAGAGTCCATGCTCCAGGAGAAGCCTGGGCAGCCCAACAAAGACTTGGCTCGGGCCACCAACAAAACAAAGCTAGAGGGTGGCCAGAGCAGGAGGCAGAGATCCCAAGTGTGTCTGGAGCTCAGAATACGTTAAAGGTGACACAAGGGTTGGGATAAAGGATGTAAAGTGTTTCAAAAGTATCACTTGCTCAACACACAATGTCAGAAGGGACTGTGGGGAGAAGGAATGATGTGCAGCCACTAAAAGAACACTTAGGAAACATTTTTGATGGTGTGGAAAGATCCTGAGTGATAAGGTTAAGTGGCTGAAGGTGAGGTGAGATGAGGTGAGGTCGCTCAGTCGTGTCCGACTCTTTGCGACCCCGTGGACTGTAACCTACTAGGTAAGCTTCTCTGTCCATGGGATTCTCCAGGCAAGAATACTGGAGTGGATTGCCATTTCCTTCTCCAGGGGATCTTCCCGCCCCAGGGATCGAACCTGGGTCTCCTGCATCAAAGGCAGGCGCTTTAAAATCGTTATATCACCCCAGTGAATGGCCTTCCCGGGTGGCTCAGTGGTTAAGAATCCGCTTGCAGTGCAGGAAACGCAAGAGATGCGGGTTTGATCCCTGGGTCAGGAAGATGCCCTGGAGGAGGGCATGGCAACCCACTCCAGTATTCTTCCCTGGGAAATCCCATGGACAGAGAAGCCTGGTGGGCAGAGAAGTCCACGGGATCACAGAGAGCTGGACACATCTGAGCACCGTCAGCACCACAGCGAAGCGCTGGCCATGCCCTCTCCTGTCCGGTCCTGCTCCTTCCCTCCTCCCCATCCTTCTCCCTCTCTTTTTCTTCTTGGCTGCATTTTTGGATTCAGATGGCTTTCCTCTGACCTTTTTTGGTGTTCCACCCTTTTCCTCCATTTATTTCTACATAATTGTAGTCACTCTACATGTACAATTTTACATGCTTCTTTCAGCCACTTAACCGTATCACTCAGGATCTTTCCACACCATCAAAAATGTTTCCTCAGTGTCCTTTTAGTGGCTGCAGATCATTCCTTCTCCCCACAGTCCCTCCTGACAATCTTACACTACTCTGCCCTTTGGGTGAAAGTTGGTTTCTTTCCCTATTTTTGTTCTTGCGCTGACTAAGGCCCCATGGACATATTTGTGCACAGAATCGGAAGAACGTGTTTGGCTTCAGTTTTTATTCTAATGCAGGACCTCTGCGGACACTTTCCAGACTGATAAAAGAGTAAAAATAATTAATATTTTGCCAGGTGCCAGGCACCCAGCTAAAGTCTCACATTTATTACTTTATTTAATCCTCATGGAAATGTGGCCAGAAGCCCCATTTCATGGATGAGAAAGCAGAGGCTCGGGGGCAGAAGTAACCTGCCAGGATGCAAACCACAGTGCCTGCAGCCACCAACTGTTTCCTGATGCGGCTATAACAAATTACTGCGAGTCTTGGTGGTTTTAAGGGCTTCCCTCTTGCGCAGGTGATAAAGAATCTACCTGCAATGCAGGACCCGGCTTCAATTCCTGGGTTGGAAAGATCCCCTGGAGAAGGAACTGGCAACCCATTCCGGTATTCTTGCCTAAAGAATCCCCTTGGAGAGAGGAGCCTGGCAGTCTACAGTCCATGGGGTCTCAGGAGTCAGGACATGATTGAATCACCACCACCAAAACCTGTGTGGTGGTGGTTTTAAAGCAACGGAAGATTTATTCTCTCAGTTCTGGAGGCCAGAAGTTCAACATCAAGGTGTTGGCAAGGTCGGTTCCTCCCAGAGTCCCTAAGAGAGACTCCATCCTTTGCCCCTCTTTCGCTGCTAATGGTTCTGGCTTCCCAGACTTAGAGATACATCACTCCAATCTCTGCCTCCATCACCACATGGCCTTTCCCTCAGTGCCTCTCTGCTTTTTCTTCTTTTCTTTCTCTGATGAGGACACCTGTCACTGCATTCAGGACCACTCCAATTCAGGATGATCTCACTTTGAGGTTTTTAACCATGATTACAGCTACAAAGACCTCTATTCCAAGCAAGGTCCCAATCTGAGGTCCTGGGTACCAATTTTGTGACGTACCTTTAAATACACAGAAGTATATTGTTCCAAAGGGGGTCTCTTGGAGGAGGGGACAGTTTGGCCAAGACCTGAAGAATGAGGGGGTCCTGGCTGCAAGACCAGCATAGCCTGCATGTTCCTGCTATCCAGGATATACAAATACTGTAACAGGATTCACTGATTTTCCACTGAAGGACATTTAGGTTATTTACAACTTCTCAAGATTAAAAAACACTCCTATCCCAAATCTGTTTACCCATCTGTAATTCTTTCTTTGCAACCAGTTTCCTTGGGTGGATGAATAAGCATGCCTCAAAGGCTGCTGCTATAAATTTTTCTGCAAGGCGGCAGTGGGGATAAGCAGGTGGTCTGGTTCACACTTACAGGATGCTTGACCTTAGGCAAAACCACAGCACAGTGACTGGTCCTCAGGAACGAGGTGACCCCGAGGTGACATCATGTCACCAACATTAGAAACTGGAGAGCTCTTTCATCTTTGCCAATTGAATCGCAAGACTGACAATGATTTTAATTGGTATGTGTCAGTGGATCTCTCAGGCTTCCCAGGTGGCACTAGTGGTAAGGAACCCTCCTATCAATGCAGGAGACATAAGAGACACGAGTTCAATCCCTGTGTCAGGAAGATCCTCTGGAGGAGGGCATGGCAACTCATTTCAGTATTCTTGCCTGGAGAATCCTATGGACAGAGGAGCCTGGAGGGCTATCACTCCATGGGGTCACAAAGAGTTAGACATGACTGAAGCAACTTAGCAGGCATCAAGGGATCTCTATCAGTCATGTGATAAATCAATAATTCGCTGGCTGGGAAGGTGGGGGTCTCATGTAAGCTGTGAATCAGCAAGTGAGAGAGGCTGGCATAACTGTGTCCCCGGGAAGCAAAAGCTTAAAAATCTCATCTTAAAAAATCCAGACTGTTACACTGCCACATTCACTGACTGAATGGTGAATATATAGACATGTAAGACATATCTACATCTTTATAGACATAGGTATGCAAGGCGTATCTATATCTTAGGCAACCAAAAGACGGTTTACAGGCGAGCTGCCCAAGTGGATACTGTGAGGATCTGCTGCCTGTTTCAGTCAAGGTGCTCTCAAGGAGTTTTTCATAAGAATGTAGTAGACTTAGTGAACAAAAACAATGTGAGCTTCCTGCCTCACACCATATGCTGAAATTTATCCCTAGTGAACCAAAGATTGATGTTATGTAAGGTGTGAATATATTAAATAATGAATCTAAAAGAACTGGAGAGGGAACTTTCCTGGTGGTCCAGTGGTTAAGAATCTGCCTTTCAGTGCAAGGGACATGGGTTTGATCTCTGGTCGGGGAACTAAGACTTCACATGTCCAGAGCAACTAAGTCCAAGAGTGCCACAACAAGAGAGTCTGAGCTAGCCAACGAAAGATCCCACACGCTGCAATTAAGACCCACCCTACCAAATAAATAAATTAATTCATTAAAGAGCTGGATAAATAAGTATGAATTAATGTTTTATAATCTTGGAAGTGGAAAGAATCTTTTGAGACATGGCATGTAAGGTGAAATGATAAAACAATTTTGACTACCTAAAAATTAAAAAAAAATCTCTGAACAGCAAATGAAACATTATAAACAGGTTGGAAAATAACAAAATCGGCTTCCTTGGTGGCTCAAACAGTAAACAATCTGCCTGCAATGTGGCAGACCCAGGTTCAAACCCTGGGTCAGGAAGATCCCTTGGAGAAGGGAATGGCTCCCCACTCCAGTATTCTTGCCTGGAGAATTCCATAGACAAAGGGGCCTGGCGGGCTACAGTCCATGGTTGTCTTAAAGAGTCAGAATGACTGAGTGACTAACACTTTGACTTTCAAGGAAAATATGTAAAATGTGACAAATATATATGGTGTATGACCTTAATATATAAAGTATAATTGCTAATCAATAAGAAAAACTGTCAAATATACCCGTACCATATTTATAGGCAAATACCTAAACAAGAGATGCAAATAACAAATATGAAATTCTAACCACTTCATTTAGTGCAGTGCCTGCCACATCATAGATGTTTGGTATAATGGTTGTTGATGCCTGAACCTGCTCTGGGTCACATAACAATAGCTCACTAAGCCCTTAATGGGGGATGCAAAGAGTTGGAACAAGCACAGAACTCAGCTCTGTCTCCAGCCTGCAGACAGTGTGCTCAAAGCAGCCATGGAGGATGTTCCTGCTACTTATGAGCTGTGTGACTTTAGCCAAGTGGTTTAGCTTCTCTTTGCCTGAGAAGCTGAGAAAATGGGATAAGTGAGGACAGGATTAATACCAGCAGTAGCAGCAGCCGCATGGGACTGTTGCAAGTGTGAAGCAAGTTAATACGTGTAAAGTACTAAGAGTAGCGCCTGGCTCATCATGAAGCCTCAACAATGTGCTCCAACTTCAGAAATAATGTTAGGAATGGAAGCTAAGAAACGCCCACCATTCATGGATCTGTTCACTCAACACCTACTTAGTCAGTGCCTAGTATGTGTCAGGCCTCAGCAGAGTCATGCTGGATGCTCATTTAATGTTAAGACAGACACTGAAGCCATCACAGTAAAGGAGAGATGATCCATGAGAAGGGGAAACACCTGGCTGGTGGAGGGATCCCAGACTCAGGGCCTGACACAGGCTCAGCAGCCAGGGGAAGCTTCCTGGAAGAGGCAGTTTTCAAACTCAGCCTGGAGAGATGAGTGGGAGTTTTCCAAGAGAGCATTATTCTGGACAGAAGAAGCAGTCAATTCAAACTCAAATGTGCAAGAGAAGTAAAGTCATTTCAGTCCATATTTTCTTACAGTGTTTCCCTGTCATTAAGAGGCTGGGCTTGGGAACAAGTCTGCCCTGAGTTACACTGGGTAGGGAGGGAGGTCTGCCAAACTTGTGTGTGTGTGTATGTGTGTGCATGTGTGTGACTCTGCATCTAGAGAATGAGGATTAAAGTGGTGTGAGAGTTTGGTGATTTCAGATATGTGAGACACCAACCTGAAGCCTGCTGTGTGGGGAAGGCACTAGGGCAGGCCCCTCAGCCAGAAATCCATCTCTTGGATAGGATTTTCAACTGGTCACACAATGATGCCTAAAGGCCACTGTTCAAGAGTTACAACTTCGGGCAGCTAGAAGCCAGCCCTCCCAGATCACCTTCAGGATGATTCTTGTTAAGATTGCTCAGTGTTGGCATTTGGAGCCAGACAATTCTTTACTGTGGTTGATGGGGGGGTGGTGTCTGTCTTGTGCACCCTAGATGTTCAACAGCATGCCTGACCTCTGCCCACCAGCTGCCAATAACAATCAGCCTCTGGAACAGGCCATTGCCTCCCACCACCCTGTCTTGATCATGGAAAATGTCCCCAGACATTTCCAAATGTCCTTTAGAGGACAAGCTCACTCCATTGAGAACAACTCTTCCAGGTCAATGAGGATCTTCTGGGAACAGCCCAACCGGGCAGAGTAATCCCTTCCCTTCTGGGAGAAACAGCTACACTCCACTGGGGTCCACAGGCCAAATTCCAGCCTTGAGTGTGTTTTGTTTGAGCCAGGGAACACTGTAAATCTTGATGAGCTGACAATGATCTTAAAAATCAGGAAATTTCATAGACACACTGCTATGCATGCCTACATGCTGTCGCTTCAGTAGTGTCTGACTCTTTGCTACCCTATGGACTGTAGCCCGCCAGGCTTCTGTGTCCCTTGAATTCTCCAGGCAAGAATACTAGAGTGGATTGTCACACCCTCTTCCAGGGGATCTTCCCAATCCAGGGATTGAACCCATTTCTCTTATGTCTCCTGCATTGGCAAGGGAATTCTCTACCACTGGCGCCACTTGGAAAGCCCACAGGCTGCTATATATATTAATACAATAGATAGCCAAGATTCAGCAGGCAGCAAGTGCTGAGAACTGAGCTGCATCTTCCTCTTTCAGCTGGACACAGGCTTCCTGTTTGCCATGTTCCCACTACTCTCTGTTGTACCCTGAATTCTGAGGACCAAAGTCAGTTTTCATCTATCCCATTCCATTTTCACAACCCTGTTGGACAGAAGCCTCAACAATGTGCTCCAACTTCAGAAATAATGTTAGGAATGGAAGCTAAGAAACGCCCACCATTCATGGATCTGTTCACTCAACACCTACTTAGTCAGTGCCTAGTATGTGTCAGGCCTTAGCAGAGTCATGCTGGATGCTCATTTAATGTTAAGACAGACACTGAAGCCATCACAGTAAAGGAGAGATGATCCATGAGAAGGGGAAACACCTGGCTGGTGGAGGGATCCCAGACTCAGGGCCTGACACAGGCTCAGCAGCCAGGGGAAGCTTCCTGGAAGAGGCAGTTTTCAAACTCAGCCTGGAGAGATGAGCGGGAGTTTTCCAAGAGAGCATTATTCTGGACAGAAGAAGCAGTCAATTCAAACTCAAATGTGCAAGAGAAGTAAAGTCATTTCAGTCCATATTTTCTTACAGTGTTTCCCTGTCATTAAGAGGCTGGGCTTGGGAACAAGTCTGCCCTGAGTTACACTGGGTAGGGAGGGAGGTCTGCCAAACTTGTGTGTGTGTGTATGTGTGTGCATGTGTGTGACTCTGCATCTAGAGAATGAGGATTAAAGTGGTGTGAGAGTTTGGTGATTTCAGATATGTGAGACACCAACCTGAAGCCTGCTGTGTGGGGAAGGCACTAGGGCAGGCCCCTCAGCCAGAAATCCATCTCTTGGATAGGATTTTCAACTGGTCACACAACTGATGCCTAAAGGCCACTGTTCAAGAGTTACAACTTCGGGCAGCTAGAAGCCAGCCCTCCCAGATCACCTTCAGGATGATTCTTGTTAAGATTGCTCAGTGTTGGCATTTGGAGCCAGACAATTCTTTACTGTGGTTGATGGGGGGGTGGTGTCTGTCTTGTGCACCCTAGATGTTCAACAGCATGCCTGACCTCTGCCCACCAGCTGCCAATAACAATCAGCCTCTGGAACAGGCCATTGCCTCCCACCACCCTGTCTTGATCATGGAAAATGTCCCCAGACATTTCCAAATGTCCTTTAGAGGACAAGCTCACTCCATTGAGAACAACTCTTCCAGGTCAATGAGGATCTTCTGGGAACAGCCCAACCGGGCAGAGTAATCCCTTCCCTTCTGGGAGAAACAGCTACACTCCACTGGGGTCCACAGGCCAAATTCCAGCCTTGAGTGTGTTTTGTTTGAGCCAGGGAACACTGTAAATCTTGATGAGCTGACAATGATCTTAAAAATCAGGAAATTTCATAGACACACTGCTATGCATGCCTACATGCTGTCGCTTCAGTAGTGTCTGACTCTTTGCTACCCTATGGACTGTAGCCCGCCAGGCTTCTGTGTCCCTTGAATTCTCCAGGCAAGAATACTAGAGTGGATTGTCACACCCTCTTCCAGGGGATCTTCCCAATCCAGGGATTGAACCCATTTCTCTTATGTCTCCTGCATTGGCAAGGGAATTCTCTACCACTGGCGCCACTTGGAAAGCCCACAGGCTGCTATATATATTAATACAATAGATAGCCAAGATTCAGCAGGCAGCAAGTGCTGAGAACTGAGCTGCATCTTCCTCTTTCAGCTGGACACAGGCTTCCTGTTTGCCATGTTCCCACTACTCTCTGTTGTACCCTGAATTCTGAGGACCAAAGTCAGTTTTCATCTATCCCATTCCATTTTCACAACCCTGTTGGACCCTGATGCTGTTGGAATTTGGGGCTCTTGATATAATGTGTTTGCATGCACACACACACACATGCACACACATACATGCACCAACACACACATATGCACGAATGTGTACACATGTATACATGTGCACAAACATGCAGGTACATATTCATGTACACACATATATACACATGTGTACATCACACAAATACATACAAACATGCATGCAGGCACGCAGACACACAGACCCCTGTCACTCACCTACTCCCATGGGCCACAGCTCAGGGCACGCTGCGTGCCTGGTATGCACACCTGGTTGTGAACCTCTGCACTTTGAAGTGCTGCCTTCCTCCCCACAGGGACTTTGGGGTGTCACTTAGATTGATGGATGGCACAGCCCAGCTCTCAAAAGCTGCCACATGTGTTTATTACGGCGATGAGTGTGGGCCAGCCCGCTTCTGGCTTGTGTAAGTGTCAACTGGTGACAACATGTGCTTCGCAGAAGGCAGATGTCCAAGCAGCCGGGGAAGCTAGGCGTGTGCATGGGGACCACCCAGGGGCAGCGCGCGCCCAGCCCAGCTCTGGTCACACGCTGCTTCTCTGGCCTTTGGCGAGAGGATTAAAGGACATGGAGAGTGACACTGGCCACCAGGACAGGTCTGATGTGAAGACTGAAGCCACTCAGGACCGTGCCATCAGTTGCCAGACGCCCACCTCACCTGGGAGTGTCCACAGGCCACACAACCAGTCTCATTCGGTTCTCTCCCAAAGACCCCAGCCCCTGGAGATCACAAGCTCAGTCACCACCAGTGGGGCAGCACAATTTCTTCACCTCTGAATAGTGACCCTTTCACACTGAGTTCTGATGCGGTACCAAGCACCCTGTAGTCACTTCAAAAACATGACCTTCTCATCCCCATTTTGTTGATGCTCTGAAGGCTGCATCAACTGTTAAGATTTGTCTGACACTGGGTCTGCACTGAGCATAATTTCACAAACATCCTATTATCCCAGCTCTTCTACAGTCTGATGAAATACATTTTAGTATTGTTCCCATTTTATAACTGAAGAAACTTGAGGCTCATGATCTCTTTCTTCTCCTTATTTTCCTGTCTCTCTTCTCCTTCTTCCTCATCACTTCAGGCTAAAGTCTACCGAGCCTTTATATATGCCAGGCACCGAGTCAGGCACTTGACCATCTCAACTCAATGCCCCAACAGCTCTGGGAGGTTTGTCCCACTTTAGCCTTTGTCACTAATCCCCAGAGGAAGGAACCAGGACTCAGCACCACACTTGGAAACCTCAAACCCATCTGGGACTCAGGAACCAGTGGAGTCTGTCCACCCTGATGGCCTCAGAAGAAGTGCAGTTCTCAACAAGGATCAGCAGAGGTATCCACCGGGCCAGAGCTGACCCCAGAAGACCCCCAATCCCACACCAACAGCTAGAGCATCAGCAGAGGATCACCATGTCCAAGCAGGCACTGGCTCCAAGAAGAATCTCCACCGTGACTTAGTCTAGCATTTGGGGAGCCTTCACCTGGGAAGTCACTCCAGTCTCTTTATAAGGTGCAAAACCTACCTGCCTTACAACTTCTAATCTGTGAAAACTAGGTGGTAGCCGGATGCCAAGCCATCTCAAGAAATTAGCAGAAATAATTGAAAAGAGTACAGTGTCATTTGTTAGCTTAAAAACATGGGCATTTTTAAACACCCAGTGTTGGGAAACATAAATTGTCAAGACTTCCAAATTGCTTTCTTTCCTTCAACTTTAAGGATGCTGCTAGAGTGAAAAAACTGGCTTAAAATTTAACATTCAAAAAACTAAGATCATGGCATCCAGTGCCACCATTTCATGGCAAATAGGTGGGGGGAAAAGTGGTAACATTTTATTTTCTTGCTTTCCAAAATCATTGCAGATGATGACTGCAGCCATGAAATTAAAAGACAATTGCTCCTTGGAAGAAAAGTTATGACAAACCTAGACATTATATTAAAACGCAAAGCCATCACTTTGCTGACTAAAGTCTGTATAGTCAAAGCTATTATTTTTCCAGTAGTCATGTACAGATGTGAGAGTTGGACCAATTCGAAAGCATCAGTTCTCAGCATTGAAGAACTGACGCTTTTGAATTGTAGTGCTGGAGAAGACTCTTGATAGTCCCTTGGACAGCAAGGAGATCAAGCCAGTCAATCCTAAAGGAAATCAACCTTGAATATTCATTGGAAGGATTTATGTTGAAGCTGAAGCTCCAATACTTTGGCCACCTGATGTGAAGAACTGATTCACTGAAAAAGACTCTGATGCCGGGAAAGAATGAGGGCAGGAGGAGAAGGGAGCAGCAGAGAGATAGTTGGAAGGCATCTTGACCGTCTCAATGAACACGAATTTGAGCAAACTCCAGGAGATGGTGAAGGACAGGGAAGCTTGGCATGTTGCAGTCCCTGGGGTTGCAAAGAGTTGGACACATGACTTAGCAACTGAACAACAACAAGTCATATCTGGGTGCAGCCAGACATTCTTTTTTTTTTTTCCCTACAAACCTATGTATTAATAATAGCTTGACTAAAACCAGCTTTTTCCACGAGACAGCATATATTAACCAGACTCTGGGATCAGCCAGATATGGGTGCCAACCCTACATCACCACCCATTTGTTAGCTGTGTGGACTTAGTGAATGATTTGGTCTCTGGAAGCTTCAGTTTCTCTAACTGCAAAACGGAGCAGAGAAGGACATGAAGATGCAACGAGCTGAAGGCATAATTTAGCCCAGCGCCTAACGTCGGAAGTGGTTGATGAATGTTTGCTGGCAGTCTTTTAGTGCTGGTCATGGTTTCTCCCTGGCCACCCCCTTTCATAAGCTAAGAAGCCCCTGGCAGTGTTCATGCTCAATTATAAGAAGTGCCTGTTATCCTAAAGACGGGTGTTTTCCATTTCCCACTCCTACATCTTTCCTCCAGATCTGGAGATTTTGCCAAGCTCAATATCATATCTTTTTAGTGAGCATTGAAAACTAGAGTTTAAGTATTAAAAAAAATCTGAACTTGGAAAAAGGAAGGAATTTTTTTCTCTGAAAAAAAGAGAGAATTGTGCAGAGAAAATCTGGAAGCCTAGTTTTATTCCTATTTGAAGCAGAGTTTTCTCAGCCACCTAGATATGTATCAAATAATTACAGCTCAACTGTTGCAATTCAGCACCTGGGCTACGGGGAAATTATTTTTTAATGTATCACCCGGGCTGTTTGATGTTTGATTTATGCCTGGATGTCAAGGTATTAGACAAACACCCAACACTGTGTTCCTAGGGTAGCTGCTATTGTTGAATCGAGGAAGGTAGATGTGTCAGAGACTGGAGGTTTCTTACCAATATGCGGACAAATCATCTTGTTGGTGATATCCAGGGCTTCCTGGAATGTGGGACTTTCAGTACAAAAACTGAGAAAGTTCTGGGCAAAGCTGGGAGTTGGCCAACTCAATTATCAAAGACATATTCTTACTTTCTTCCAAACAAGCAAAACCACATTTTATTAGGGCAACAAGGCACACACTATAAAGCTATATTTCCCTTGCAGTTAGGGATGGTCATGTGGTATAGTTCTGGCCAGTGAAATGTGAATAGAAATCCCAAATGGGGCTTCCTTGGGAAGCTCTTTAAAGGGAGCTAATTCAATAAGCACTTGCCCTTTAAAATTTTCTACCTTTCTGCATTTCCATACCTGGGATATAGATGTGATGATTGAAGATGCAACTGCCTCTTGGGATCATGAGGCAACTGGAGGCTAAAAGCTAGGCTTTTAGGATGGCAGGACAGAAAGCTAGGAGCTTAAATCCCTGATGACCTTATGGAGCAATCATCCAGCCCTGGGCTTTTTCTTTTATATAAGAGATAAATAAACCCAGTGTTTATTTAAGTCCCTCTAACAGGCTTCTTTTTGTAGCAGCCAAATCAGTAAAGGGACTGAGTGGCCTGGTTTCCCTGAATTTGTCCTGCTTTAGCTCTGAAACCCCTCAGAGCCAATCAAACCAGGATAGCTGGTCACTCCAGAATGAGAATCCTAATGAAGATGACTGGGAACTTTGGAGTAGGGAGGGGTGGAGAGGCTTCATTTAGGGGGAGGTGGCTGAAAAAAAGATGATCCTGGGTGAGATCCATGGGTGTAACAGGATGGAACACAGCATCCTCTGCTCTTAGCAAAGGAACTGAGGGATAAACCAGAGAGAACACACTTCAGCCTGTGCTGGTGTGAAAACAGTAATTATAAATGAGGGCTTCCCTGGTGGCTCAATGGTAAAGAATCTGCCTACTAATGCGGGAGACATGGGTTCGATTCTCTGGAATAGGAGATAGCAATTTGCTCCAGTATTTTTGCCTGGGAAATCCCATGGACATAGGAGCCTGGCAGGCTACAGTTCATGGGGTCACAAAAGAGCCAAACACGACTGAGCGAGCACGCAAACAACACACGATTAATGTCAAAGCCCAAAGGGGAACAGTTTCCACAGATGATCGTGACTGAATCAATGATACGGACGAATAAAAAGACCTGGTTCTGAACGCAACCGGAGCAAGGGTGCTGCACAGAAACCTCCACAAACATTGAGCTCATCTTTTCAGTGCTGAAAAGTCTCCCCTGCTCCTTCCACCCTGCTCTGCCCAAGTTGTGGGAGGCAACACCTGAATAGGTAATTATAGCTCTGAAGACAAAGGAAGGACTTTGTCTTGTTCCTGGAGTATTTCCCCCACCCCCTCATCACTCATCTCTGGGGCAGCAAATGAGTGGATTCTCCATCAGTCACTAAACAGACACAGGGCAAGGCCAGGATGTTATCCATCGAAAGCTCCAACACCCGTTATGCCCAGCCCAGCCCTCTCCCCACACAGGACCCTCTGGTTTTCCTGGACACAATCGGGGGCCACCCCGCCTCCCTGTAGGAGCAGGAAGTCACAGCTGTGCCCCGGTGGCTTCCTTGTCATGTCTGCTGGGCTGTGTGCAGCCAAGAGAAGTCTCTGATGTACATTATAAACCGAAAGCCTCTATAGGAAACTCTATGAACTTTCTCCTTAGCAGGAGAGATTATAAACGTCTCAAAGAGGGCCTGTTTGCTTTAACATCTTGCTTGATTTCCAGAGGAGGGGAAGTTTCTGAGTGTCCTAGAGGGAGACCTTCTAGAAAGTTACTCCTCTGGCTCTCAGAACTTAACTACAGTAGCCCCTTCATAGGAACCCAGTTCCATTCCTAGAGTGCATTCCTAAGTCAAATTTGTTAGTTAAGTCCAAAAGTTAGCCTAGGTACCATTTTCTTCTCCAATGCATGAAAGTGAAAAGTAAAAGTGAAGTCGTGAAGTCACTCAGTTGTGTCTGACTCTTAGCGACCCCAAAGACTGTAGCCTACCAGGCTCCTCCATCCATGGGATTTTCCAGGCAAGAGTACTGGAGTGGGGTGCCATTCCCTTCTTCAACTTAACTAACACAATCAGCTATATAGTACTGTACTGATTATACATTTCACATAAATAACACATTCAGAAAAAATGAACAGAAAAATAAAGAAATAATTTTTAATCTTGCAGTACCTCAAAAAGTATGCTAGATATAAGAAGTAAGTTACGTGACTGGACGCATGAACACACATTCTGCATCTTTGAAAGTCTGAAACTTGAAGGTTTGTATGTAGGGGACTTACTGTATTCTGACTCTAGATGCCTTCAAGCTCTGTCTCCAGGCACATGGACTTGGTCACAGACCCCCCCACCTGCTTCACATCCCTCTTGGAATTTCAGAAAATGGCATGTGTCTTAGGTCAGCTATCCCAGAGGTAGAGCCTGATTTCAGGATTCATGGACATGTGATTCATTATTAAGAGACCAAAAGGACTTGGGGCAGCTGCCTAGGACAGGTGGAGCCAAGGAAGGTGTGATTGCAAGGGAGACTGGAAGGGTGGTTTCACCTGGTCCTGTGGGGACCTCTGGAGGCTAAGTTACCCCCTGAGTTTTCCTGGCCTGGAGGTAAGATGCCAGACTTTCATAAGCCCCACCTGTCTGCCTCTGATGGGGTGTTACCTGGACTTGCAAACTCCAAGTATCTCTGGATCTCTGGGCCTGCCCGGTGCTGCACCACTAGTCCCCAGGCGAGTTTCCAAAGACTTGTCACTGGAAACAGACGCTCCAAGGAAAGCAACACACAGATCCTAGGAGACCCAGAAGGACCACCTCTGTCAATCACAGACTCTCCTTTTGCTTGGATGTTTCATGAGTGGATATATTTCGAGTCAATCGCAGGCCTGGAATGCAGAGCTTACATCAGACACTGACTCTCTGCATCCTAGAACCTAGCTGGCCTTCAGTCTCCAGTGACTGAGTAAATGAATTAATCATCAGGAGACTGATTCTGTGTTGGTCTGGGTTCAGGGACACCCCCTACCAGTGGCCCAGACAGGCCCTGCTGTAGGATGGCCTCATCCCCAGCCTCCCTTTCCCCATTGTTCCTCAGCTGGATGGTGAGGGCCTTGGGTGACAGCAGGTCTTATAAGCAACTCCCTTGCAACATGACTGCTAGGTGGGGTCCCCGGTCCAGCAGCATCACATCACTCAGGAACTTGTTACAAATGGAAAATCTCAGCCCAGAAACTATGGGTGTGGGCCCTGAAGTCTAGCCCACAACCTGCCCCTCAGTAATAACAAGGACCTCGGATCTTGAACATTTGTCGGAGCCCCGCAAAGGCCCAAGGACTCAGAGGGCACTACTGAGCCTCTTAGGGCTGAGGCGTTATTGCTACAGCGGTTGTTTATGTGGGAGCCTCTCTTTTCCCTGGCTGACTTCTTGACCTCTTATCTTATCTGCCTTAAAAGCTGGAGTCAGTCTGCCTCAGGCCTCTGGGTGGCTTTGTTTATGCGTTAGGAGCAAAGATGCTTCCTGACAGATGTGCCCAGACCTGTGTTTGCATCTTGGCTCACCTACGAGCCTGGCTGAGATGCTCAGTCTGGAAGGCTGGTTGGGTCCAGCCTTCTGGGCTGGACACCTCTGGGCTGTTTGTTCCCCTTACATGATCATCTTGGATGTCCTTTACCCAGGGTCTGGCCCCCAGGCCTATTCAGCCAGGTGACAATTGCAGACTCTGAAATTCACTACCCGTAGCAACCAGGTAGGACCAGTTTCTATGAAGCAACACAGGGCAAAGGTGAGCACTCCTCTCGGCAGAGCAAAGGGCAGCTGGGTAGTCCTGACTGTGGTCCACCTTTCACAAGAAGACAGGAATTGCCCATCTCAGGGTCTTCCCAAGATGAGGTAATGGCTTTCATTCCTCACTTCTGTCTCTGCTGCCCAAACTTGGAAATTGACAAAGGACAGACATTGTACTGCCTCCAGAGACCTGGCCTGAATAGGAAAATGCAAGACTTATAAACATGGTCCCAAACCCCAAGAGCACCTGGAGAAGGTCCCTCTGACTCAGTGCCCAAGCCCACACTGAGAGTATTTCCATGTGTTTAGAATAGAAGTGAAATGGGATGAGGAGGCGTGGGTGACTCAAGATTGAACCAGAGCAAAGCCCAGGGCTTCGGCTCTATGAGACCAGGGACTCACGGCTTCAACTTCCTGGGTCTGTTTTCTTATCTGCAAGGGCTGGATCAGAGTAGAGATGGCAGACAGAGTCCACCTCTCCTGGTAGTTCAGCCTGAGCCATAGTACCTGTCTGCTGTGCTGGGTAGAGAAAGACTCCTGCAGCTGAATCAAGTCCTGGCCATGTTGCTGCTACTGCTGCCAGCTAGCATTCAGGGAGCATTATGATACTCCAGACAAAGTTAATTGCTTTGGATAAATCTCTTTTTATTCTCACAGCAACTCTGTGGAGTGCTACTATTTATGTCTATTTTGCAGATAAGGAAATAGAAGCTCAGTGAGGTTACATCACTTGCCCCAGGACACACAGCTAGAAAGTGAAAGATGCTGGATTCAAAGCTAGCCAGTCTGGTTTTGGAGCAGAAGCTTCTTAACCTCTGTACCTTTCGGAGTGCTACAATCGATTAGTGAAGTCTGCCTCGGGTGCCTACGTGGCAATGATGGCACATGGAGTAGGAATCTGACTCAAATTCCTCAAAAAGAAAAAGGCGGGGGCGGGGGGGGAGCAGAAATGGAGGGAGCCAACAAGTTAATATTGACTCAAATAGCTAAAATGTCCAGTGGTTGTTGCTCTGACTTAGGGTAAAGCACAATCCCAGGGTTCTTCTGCCCTCCTGAGACATGGTCTCTCCCCATGGCCTGCCTGCACCCCACTGAGTCACTTTATTCATCCTGTTTTCCCCCTGTGGAGGCCAATGGCAATTCCAGGCTTAATTTGTATTATTTCCCAAATATCCATTTCCCAAACTTCCCTGTAAACAGATCTTTGATTTTATGTTTGGGTTAGCAAGCCCCCGACTAAAAATACTCAGCTTCCCAGTTAGGTCACCCAGTTCTGATCAATAAGATATAGGGCACGATTATAAAGTGGAGCCAGAAGAAAGCTCTCCTCTGTGTGTGTGTGTGTTTTGTTTTTTGGGTTTTTTTTGACTGTGAGGCATGTGGAACCTTAGCTGCACTGCATGTGGGATCCTAGTTCCCCAGCCAGGCATCAAACCCGTGTCCCTTGCTTTGGAAGCACAAAGTGTTAACCACTAGACACCAGGGAAGTCCCTGCAAAGCTCTCCTCTTGACATAGACAAGACAGGACACACAGTGGTCCAAGTGGAAGCGTGAGAACCAGATGTTGCTATTACTGTAGCTGTTCCATCACGACGTCCTATACGACTCTGCAGCCCCACAGACTGCAGCACTCCAGGCGTCCCTGTCCTTCACTATCTCCCGAGTTTGCTCAAATGCACATCCTTTGGTTCGATGATGCTAGCGAACTATCTCATCCACTGCCGCCCTCTTCTCCTTTTGCCTTCAATCTTTCCAGCATCAGGGTCTTTTCCATTGAGTCAGCTCTTCACATCAAAGCGCTAGGTGATCTCAGTCTTAATTCTGACGCCCTGCATGATCTTGGAAGGGTTGCCAGGTTTGGTGAACAAGAACACAGAACATCCAGTTAAATGTGAGTTTCAGATAAACAATGAATGATTTTTTAATATAAGTGTACCCCAAACAACAGGTGTCCTATATTTCACTGGGCAGCCCTAGCAGGTGTCTCAGCTTCACTCAGCCTCTTTCCCTGGATCTGGAAAGGTAACCTTATTGAGGGAATTCCTAACCTGGCCAAGAGTAAGTGACAGGATATCACGGTCCTAGGCACATAGTCAGCACCCATACATAATTTACTTTGATTATGTTGCCACACCCAGAATAAATCTTGGAGGTTATGAGTAAGTTTTAGCTCCCTTCCAGGTACAGGAAAATGTTTACTCAGCATTTATTGACTGACTCACAGTGATTTTTCAGAGAATGGAGACGAGACCGTAGCCTCTGCTCAACTAGACCTCAGGAGATAATAATGAAATTGTGGTTGAAGGGTTACCAGCCCATTTTTCTAGCTACCAGTGTAGAAAAACCAGACCTTATCTGACCTTGCCAATGGCAACAGAACTCAGATTATTGCTTCACTGGGCAGGAGGAGGCAGGAGAGGAGATTGTGGGAACAAGCAGAGCTGAGATACAAGTCCACTGATAATTAGCTCCCTGGCCTTGAGTAAATCATTTTAACTTCTGTGAGCTTCAGTTTTCTCATCTGTCAAATGGGGATGAATGAGGGTTGCTCAGCATGCCACAAAGCTCAGACAGGCATCATGAAGACAGCCCCAGAGGGAGAAAGTGAAACCATTTTGGAAAACAAAGGTGAAGGTGAAGTCGCTCAGTCGTGTCCGACTCTTTGCGACCCGTGGACTGTAACCTACTAGGCTTCTCCGTCCATGGGATTCTCCAGGCAAGAATACTGGAGTGGACTGCCATTTCCTTCTCCAGGGGAGCTTCCCGACCCAGGGATCAAACCCGGGTCTCCCGCATTGGAGGCAGACACTTTAGCCTCTGAGCCACCAGGGAAGAAACGTGCCAACAAATATCCTTTATTATTGGTCATCTCTGAGAGAGGTGAGCAAAACCACGTGACTGCACAGGGTTTATCACTCTCATCAGCTTTGTGAATATCTGTCCTTCTACGTATAAGACACAAGAACTTAATGAGGGTCGTGGCTATTTGTTCCAGAGCCCAGCAATGTGCCTGGCATCACCGAAAGAATCGAATGAAATATAATAGTAAGGATTCGGGGTCAAAGCAGTGAACCACCCAGAGCCTTCAAAGTCCTCTGTTCAGATTCTCTGATTCCTTGCTGGGAGAAACTGAAGCCTGGAACAGGTTACATGCTTACTCAGGATGATCCAACCTGATAACAAAGCTTTGCCAGCAGCATTCTGGCATCCAGAAGGGGTACAGTTTTAGAATCAGAATAATAGTAATGATGAGAGCAACAGCCAGCTTTGATCTAGAGTGGATCAGGTGACCAGCGTGCTGTGCAGAGTTGTAACAGTTTTCAATCCTCAAATCCCATGAAGAGGCAAGAACTCTTGTCCTCACTTTACAGGGGAGGAAACTGAGGCACAGAGAGGTGAAGTCCTTTACCTGAGGTCCTCCTGCTGGAAAGCAGCATCAGAGGCTGGTGACTGGATGGCCCAGAGCACATGTTCTCCACCCCCTTCTTCCTGGAGGGAGAGGCCACTATGTGTCAGGGCCCTGCCCCTTTTCTCAGGGCAACCTCCTGCTAGGATGGAGCCCCTCGAGCCTCAGCGCCCTCACCTGTACAGCTGGGCAGTGATCGTGCTCCTGCAGTCAGACTGGCCAGCGCTGCAGCCCAAAGTATGAGCACCGAAGCTCAAAGTGCTGGGATCCAGTCCTGGGACCACCATTTCCCTGCTATGTGATGCTGGGCACAGGACTTCACTCTCTGAGCCTCTCCTTCCTCCTCCACAGAGTTGGAAATGATATGAGTGCCCACCTCAGGGTCTACTGTGAGGATTCCATAAGGTACTCGCACACCTGACACAGTAGCCTCGCTGCTAAACACAGACTGAGTTGTGCGATCACTGCGTAGTAGGCTCTCAAGATAGCAAGGTTCGGGGCAGCCCACGCTCACCTTTCCAGGCTTTTCAGGTAAAGCACTCTCATTCTGGCACCCTGCCCTCCTCCAAAGGGAGAAACTGCACCCACCTCTTCTATTCAATCTGTTGACATAGACTGTGCATTTCTGCTGATCAAAAACACAGTGGCCCACATGGCAAACTCAGCATCTTCATTATAAATGCTACAGAAAAAGCTAATATTCAGAATATGGAAAATTTTTTGATGTGTCAACGCTATCCAATTGACTGGGTAATTTTGATTTATTTAAGAGCAAAACAAAATATTTTGCTTGAAATATAATGTCTGGGAATCAGAAGACGTTTAATCTGAAATCGTTTTTATTCCAATGGAAACAATAAGGGCCTCGTGGGGAACTGTTTCCCATCCCAGTGCTCGGCTTTCTTCTAATTAGCACCGAATAACAAAAGTATAACAGTAGCACCTCTCCTCCCAACTTTTCTAACAGCCTGTCAGAGACAGAACAGTGTGAAAAACAGCTCGGGTTTCTGAGCGACTTTGTCATTTTTCTTTTTCTTTTTTTTCTGTTGAGAATAAAAGGCGCCCACCCAAGGAAAAGACACTGAGGATCTCATTGCAGGAAAAGGGGCCCAGGGTGGAAGCTGGGAGGTATGGGGGTGAGAAGGGAGGCAAGAGCCTAGATGGAGCAGGTAGAGGGAGGGTTGCAATTCACAATTCAATCAGAAAACTCTGACTTGCTGTGTGATCTTGGAGGCAAGTCCCCTCCCCCGGAGTGATGATGGATGTAGGATACTCAGACCAATAGAAACAAATATATCAATACTCTGTGCTAGCACGACTGCATACTTCTAGGTCACATGCTCACCTCAATTAATACTCAAAGTTGTATGGTGACTGAGATGCTGGTGTTCTCCCCACTTTACAGACGAGTGTCTGATGCCCAGGATCACGGCATCAGGGAACAGCAGATCCAAAGCCCCAGTTCTGCCTTCTCTGGCTTCATAGTGTCTCCACCCATCGAGTCCTGCTGGGGAGGCTGAGAGTTTGAGCCCACAGAGAGCTTTCAAGTGCCCTGGCTCCCTCATAAACTAGCATGGTATTAGAAACCCTTCATTCATTCAATACTCATGCACTCAGGTCTCATTAATGGACCCTGGGGGTTCAGAATGAATAAGATATGGGATTTCCCTGGTGGGCTAGTGGTTAGGACTCTGATGCACTGCAGGGAGCATGAGATTGATCCCTGGTTGGGGAACTAAGACCCCATATGCTGCTCCACATAACCCCCAAAACAAACAAACAAAAATAAATAAATTAAATTAAATTAATAAAACAGGTTCACATTCTGCAAAGAAAGCCAGACACATACATAGCTCATGTATTCATTCAACAGATATTTATTGAGCATCTATTATGTGTCCCATCACTTCATGGCAAGTAGACGGGGAAAAAATGTAAATAGTGGCAGATTTTATTTTCTTGGGCTCCAAAATCACTGCAGACAGTGACGGCAGCCATGATATTAAAAGACATGTGCTCCTTGGAAGAAAAACTATGACAGACCTAGACAGTGTATTAAAAAGCAGAGACATCACTTTTCTGACAAAAGTCCATAAGTCAAAACTATGGTTTTTCCAGTAGACATGTACAGATGTGAGAGCTGGACCATAAAGAAAGCTGAGAGCCAAGGAATTGATGCTTTTAAATTGTGTTACTGGAGAAGACTCTTCAGAGTCCCTTGGACAGCAAGGAAATCAAGCCAGTCAATCCTAAAGGAAATCAACCCTGAATATTCATTGAAAGGACTGATGCTGCAGCTGAAGCTCCAATACTTCGGCCATCTGATGCAAAGAAATGACTTATTAGAAAAGACTCTGATGATGGGAAAGATTCAGGGCAAGAGGAGAAGGGGTGACAGAAGATGAGATGGTTGGATGGCATCACCGATTCAATGGACATGAATTTGAGCAAACTCTGGGAGATGGTGAAGGACCGGGAAGCCTGGCGTGCAGCATTCTATTGGGTTCCAAAGAGTTGGACACAACTGAATGACCAGTGGCCATGGATGAGATAAAGCTGACAGGAAGTGGGGCTGCCAGGGATGATGAGGGAAGGCCTCCCAGAGGAGGCAGCACTGGAGTGAAGATATTGAGTTGTAAGGAGTGAGCCACGAGAAGATATTAGAAAGGGCAATCTAGGCAGAGGGACCAGCAAGGCTAACGACCTGAGCGGCTGGGGACTGCACTTGGTGGGAACTGTGTTAATCAGCAAGCACCCAGGGGTTCAGTGCTGAGGGGCAGGGCAGGAAAGTGGAGGCAGGAAAGGGGGATCCTGTGGTGATCATCCAGTAAGAGCTTCTCTGGTGGAGTTAGGACAGTGTTTATTTCCCTTGCTCCCCATCATGAACCCTGCCTGTTCATTTATACACCTTCATCTATCCTTCACTTCTGTCCATTCTGATTCAAGGCCCCCAGGGCCTGGTACACCCACCAGAAAGCCAGTGGGAGAGAAGAGATGGCCTTTGAACTTGAGGACACACTATAGGCTAGTTGAGGAAACCCACAGCAACAACAACAGCATTATACTGAACGCTTAGAATGAAGGCGAGGCTGGAGAAGCCCTTCACACAGGAGTCAGCTGGTCCTCTTTTGCTGGGTTAGGCAGAAACTTCAACTCTAATTCAGGTGAAGAGGGGATTTATTTAGGTTTAAGCTCAGGTTTCCCTGATGGCTCAGCAGGTAAAGAATCCGCCTGCAGTGCAGGAGACACAGGATATGCCACTTTGATCCCTGAGTCAGGAATATCCCCTGGAGAGGGGAATGGCAACCCACTCCAGTATTCTTGCCTGGAGAACCCCATGGACAGAGGAGCCTGATGGGCTACAATCCACTGGGTCACAAAGTACCGGACACAACTTGGAGGTGGCTCCATCAGGCATCATCTTTCTCTTCCCATCCCTCAGCTATGCCTTGCTCTGCATCAGCTCCTCCTCAGGAAAGGCCCCCAGCAGTTCCCATCTTACAGCTTCTAAGACCAGGTTCACAGATAAGAGCATCTCTCCCTGAAATCCCCCAGCAAAACCACCTTATTTCCCATTGGCTCTGCTCCGGTCACATGGTGTCCCATGAGC
This sequence comes from Madoqua kirkii, assembly GCA_006408675.1. Classification (NCBI taxonomy): domain Eukaryota; kingdom Metazoa; phylum Chordata; class Mammalia; order Artiodactyla; family Bovidae; genus Madoqua; species Madoqua kirkii. Next base: position 42,496 of record SJYC01137181.1, read on the forward strand.
CAATCGATGTGCCTGGATAAATATGAACATCTGATTGGTCAAGACTGGAATCAGGGATAGCTCAGCTCCACTCCTGGGAAATGCAGAGTTGTTCCCTGGGAAAGGAGGGGTTTCCTGACAGGACAGGACTAGGTGAGGCTTGTTTCTCACTGTGAAGTTTTGTCTTTTGAACTCTCTCAACAAGAGATGGGAGCAGACATCATGACCCCTTTTTATACAGAAGAGAGAAAGGCTCCAGGAATTTAAGTGGCTTTTCTGAGATAATATGGCCAAGAATAGGGCAAACCAGGGACTAGAAGCAGTTATGCTCACTTGCTTTAACCCCCTCAGTCAGCGGGTCTCAAAATAGGGTAGAGGGCAGGCACTGGGGGAGAATATATTGCCTTCCAGGTAGGATGGCCATATTTAGCAAACAAAACTATAGGCTCCTTTGAATTTCAGGTAAACAAAAAATAATTCCTAAGCACATTCCAAATACTGCTTAAGATATGCTGTAGATAAAAGCATTCATTGTTTATCTGAAATTCAAATTTAATCCTGCATTTTATGGAACAAGTCAACCCCTAGGGGATATTTGGCAGTATCTGGAAATACTTTCTATTGTCCTGCCGTGGGAGGAGGGGTTCTGTGCTCTGACATGCGCTGGATAGAAGCCAGAGTGGGGGCTACTCACCTTGCAATGCCCAGGATGGCCCTCACAGCAAAGATTTATCCTGCCCGCATTGTTGATGATGCTGAGGCTGAGACCCGGCGCTCTCTGTGGCTGCCCTCCATCTCCAGTGATGGAAATATCAGGGAAGCAGACAAAGCAGCCATTCTTGGACCACCTCCGCAGATCCACATGGGCATTAGTGTGAACACTCTGCCTACAGTCAGCAATTAATGAGGCTGAGGAATGAAGGAGTCACCACCGCAGCCATTAGCCTTGTCCTAAACGGAGACCTTCAGTTTCACTATTTGGGATACAATTTGGAAATGAATGGAAGAAATTAAGAGAATCTTGGAACTGGGTTTTGGCATCCATACCCAGGCAGGCAGAGATAAATACGATCTGCTGATACTCACTGGAGAAAGGAGAACATGAAGAGGAAGTGAAAAAGTTGTGCTTTTCTATTTGTTGTCAGAATCTCCAAGAGACGGCTCTGAAAATGAATCACCGTTTGCTAAGAAACGTGCCCCAGCCGCTCCCTCCTGAGTTCATCACAAGCCCCTGTCAGGATGGATGTGCTGTGCCTTGTTCCAGGGCTGGGCTGGATGGGGGAGGCAGCGGGTGAGGACAGTCGGTCCTGCCTTTCTACCCAACCCACCTGGCCAGCTCTGTTTGGGGAGGAACAAGGGAGCCGACCTTTTAGGTTGGATTGGCGTCACACTCTCTCAGGGACTGGAGAAATATTTATCACGCCTCCAATCAGACCTACTAATTTTGCCCCATGTTTCACAACAGCACAAAAGCCTGGTGTTGTAACTCTGCCTGTGACATTGGTGGATTGTGGCCACAATGTTTCAAATCTGTGTCCAGAGCCATCCTAGGATTGCTAAATTAACTTGTATCAGTTGGGTTTTGTTCTGTTTCCTGTTGTGTGGTGTGTTGTGTTTGAGGAAGGAGGAGATGGAGGGACATATTGGTTTTGTATGTGTATGTGCTGGATGGATGTAGCTTTTGTCTTTGAAGTTTAAGACCGTTGTAAATTCCTTGAAGTTCGTCCTATTTCCTTTTATATTAGCATGTTAACAAGCTTTGGAAAACTGACAGAGCTTACAGGAAAGCACAGCTGGGTTGATCCTTCAGCCTGGGCTTTAATTCAAACCAGAACCCTGCCATAGCGCCGTGGTCGGGCTGGTGTTTACAAATGCAGCAGGAAGAGCCCTCTGCACAGTGATGAAGCCATCAACCGCGGATGCTAGCTCTAGACGAAGCCCCAGTTGGGATTAATTAAGAAAGGAAATGCCACGATGCTCTAAATTACTTCTCTAGAGGAAACCTTAGCACCAGATGAAGTTCAACAATAAAAATGGAATAAGAAAGAAAAAAGAAACACCTCCCAGAATCGTGTTTAATATGAATTTCAGTCTTCATCAGTGAGGGCAGCCAAGAGGGTAAGCTTCCGATTCCTTGTGTGGAATCAGGACACACATCCCCAGAAAGGAGAAGGCACTAAATACGTGGCAAAGCCTTTCACTAGGAGTTTGAAGCTGACCTCTTTGTCCATGAATATTATACATATTGAGGTCTACTCCTCAAAGGCACTTTGGTGGGAGGGAATCAAGGTAAGACATCTTCTCACCTGGTAACAAGAACAAAGGAAGGATCTTCTTCCCTAAAGACCACAGTGCCCTCTGAAGTAGCAGGGGGACTCTCAAGAAAAACATGGCCCTATTTGCTATGTGTCCATCTGTATATGACAAGTCTGATGGGGTTTGAGGAGAGATGTGTAAAAATGAAGTAGGTCCCATGGCTGCAGAAGTTAAAGGTCAAAATTTAAGTGATACCGGAAACACATTTTTCAAAAGAGTTAGTCCAGCTCTGTTTGACGTTAAGTTGGCTCCTATCAGCCATCCTGTACAGATGCTCTCCTTTCCTAAGGGCATGCATGCCTACTCAGTCGCTCAGCCGTGTCCAATTCTTTGTGACCCCAAGGACTGCAGCCCGCCAGGCTCCCCTGTCCATGGAATTCTCCAGGCAAGAATACTGGAGTGGGTTGCCACGTACTCCTCCAGGGAATCTTCCTGACCCAGGAATCAAACCTATAGCTCCTGTGTCTCCTGCATTGGCAGAAGGATTCTTTACCACTCAGCCATCTGGGAAGCCATCTTCAAAGGGCACCTGAGTTAAGAGAAAAGGTCTCTCTTCCAGCACTGGCCTGTGCACACCATCCACCCTGCTTCGTATCTCCATTTTGCTGCTTTCTGTCCCCCTAACAGAAAATTATATCCAGGGCACCTCCCACACATCAGAAAGGGCTTCAGAGCAACATGGTTGAATTTTATTTTGATGAGATATCAGGGAAAATAAATAAGTAAAACATAAACATTGAAGACGAACATACACTTTCCATACGGCCCAAGCTTAGTAAACATGTGCTGGGTTTTCATGCACCCTTGGACTTTCTGATTGTTACCAAACTCCATGTGTACCTGGTTATGGGACCAAAATATTCCGCCAGAAAGATAAATAATGGCTTTGGAGACTCAAGCTCATTGGAACCATCTTGCTGAACAGGCACCTCCTCATACAGGGGGACCAAGAGGGGAATTCGTGTTTAGGCGAGTAGCCTCCTTTCTCACAGCCTCTGCCTTCAAGGAATTGAGACTGAGTGGTTAAGCTGGGGGTCCCGAATCAGAGAGCTCTGAAATAGACTTGCACCTTCTTTTACTGATTGGGTGACAAGTGACTTTCTCTGTCCCAGCTTCATACTTAAAAGGGTGACATCATTGACCTCAAAGGGTTATTTTCAGGACCAAATGAGGGCATGTGTGGAAGTCCTTCCCAGGGCCAGCTCCAGGGGCAGAGTCCGTGGGCCCTGGAGATAAGATCAGAGTCTCGAGAACAAGGCCATTTTAGTATGCCCAGAAACCTAGATGGAGTTCTAATTTTTCCATACTGTTGAGTCTAAATTATGAATCGAGGGGGGTTGATTTGGAATCTATTTGTGTGAAATAAGATCAGAGCAGCTATTCACACTTTCCTTGCCTTTTTCTGCCCATCATGGAGTTATTTTTCACTGTGTGTATATGTTTTGAGTATCTTTACTCGACTTTGCTTATGAAAGTCTCACGTGTGCATAACAATTTCAAAGCATTGTAGAAATGTAAAAGATTCGCTCCCACTAAGCAGTTTAACCCTAAAGCCTCCAGATAACCGCTCAGACTCTATCGGTACTTCCAATAAACACACACACGTGACTGTGCTTTTTAAAAGTGGAATCAGTTTTCATTCAGTCATACACCTTAAACAACTTTCATATCCATCTATAACTTTCTGTTTTTCAGTATGTGGCTGCACTGGGTCTTAGTGGCAGCACATGGCCTCTCCCACCTTCACTGCAGCATGCGAACTCTTAACTGCAGCATGTGGGATCTAGTTTCCTGGTTGGGACCGAACCTAAGCCCTCTTCATTGGGAACACAGAATCTTACCTCCTGAACCACCATGGAAATCCCTACCCATAAACTTCTGTCTCTGTTTTTTTTGCAGTAGATTTTGTTTTTTAGAACAGTTTTAGATTTACAGGAAAATTGTAGGGATAGTACAAATTGTCCCCACATAGCCCACACTGTATTAATAATAGTTTCTCCTATTATTAGTAACTTAGGTTAGTATTGTACATTTGCCATAATTAATGGACCAACATTGATAACGTTATTATTGACTAAGGTCATACCTGATTCAGATTTCCCTAGTTGTTCCCTAATATCCATTTCCTGGTCCAGGATCCCACCCAGGATACCATATGTCATTTACTTGTCATGTTTCCTTAGGTTCTCCTTGGCTGTGGCCATTTCTCAGACTTCCTTATTTTTGGTGATCTGGGCAGTTTGGAGGAATGTCGGTCAGGTATTTTGTAAAATGCCCTGGTGTAGAGTTTGGTGTTTTTCTTGTCGTTAGACTGGCATGATTGGTTTGGGGACGATGAACCACAGAGATGATGTGCTCTTTTCATCACATCCTATCAAGGATGCAAGTTATCAATGTGACTATCACCATCACTGTTGACCTTGATCACCTAGCTGAGGCTGACTTCATTTTTCAGTTCAGTTCAGTCGCTCAGTCATGTCTGACTCTTTACAACCCCATGAACCACAGCACGCCAGGCCTCCCTGTCCATCATCAACTCCCTGAGTTCACTCAAACTCGTGTCCATTGAGTCAGTGATGCCATCCAGCCATCGCATCCTCTGTCATCCCCTTCTCTTCCTGCCCTCAATGCCTCCCAGCATCATTTTTAGGCAGGTAAAATGTTCTGTTGTTGGGAAGTATAATCATGATTTTAAACCAGTTGGGGGTTAATGATAATGTGTGTGTATCTCACACATACACCAATGTGAAACCATGCCACAGGGCCGATCCTTGTTACTATCAACTTGGCTAGTATTTCAGATGTTTCCAAGATATGCTTCCTGGAAATCAGTTGCTTGGTTCTGAAAGATAAGCTACTTTAAAAATTTTGTTATCCTGCCAAATTACCAACAGAAAACAGTTCCCGTGTATCCACCCACCGACAGGTGTGAGTTCCCATTATCTTCCCCAGGAACAATCCTTTCGTCTCTTTTATCTTCGCTAGTGTCACAGGGCAGTTGGGGATAAACACCTGACATGCTGAGTCTGTTGGCTTCCCAGGAATCTGACTACGTAGGTTGGTACCCAAAAATCTAATTTCAGAAACGAGTTGAGTTGTTGGAGCGTATCCCCAAAGAAAATCCCCTTAATGCTAAATATCTGAAAACAAGAGAAACATAAGAAATAACATCAAATTGTAGAATCTTCCCTGGTGACTCAGTGGTAAAGAATTTGCCTGCCAATGCAGGAGATACAGGTTCTACCCCTGATCCCAGAAGATCCCACACCACGTGGAGCAACTAATCCCATGCGCCACAAATATTGAGTCTGTGCTCTAGAGCCTGAGAGCCACAGCTACTGAAGCCTGAGTGCCCAAGAACCCCATGTTCCACAAGAAGAGAAGGCGCCACAATGAGAAGCCTGCACACCACAACTGGAGAAAGCCCACGCAGCAGCGAAGACCCAGCATAACCAAAAATAAATAGAATTATTTAAAAAATCAAATTGTATTTATAAGCTGAAAATCATCACATTTCTAAGCATTTCTACTTTTCTAAATGAAAGCTGTGCCTATCAGATGCGGAACACATTTGAATCTTTGTTATCCTCCTTCTTAACTCTAGCCCATCTCCATCTCTAAAATGAGTTCATAGCTGAAAGGTCTGCATCTTTGAAACTCAGGACGTGTCCCTGGTGTACAGAGACCTGATTTTCCGTGTGTGCGGCCTCTACTCTGGTCCAAAATTTATACAAATCTCAGGGAAGCAGTCCTTTCAAAACTGAAGATTTGACAACTATTTACATGCTGAATGAGAGCCAAGCTACATCCACTTTTAAGTGTTTATATCGGCTCGACAGCTGCTCCAAAGCAAAGGCAATGTGGGCACCCTGGAGGTGGGGGGAGCCCAGAGACGGCCAGCTCAACCCCCCCGCCCCGTCCGCTGTGTGACACGTGCTGCACAGGGCACACAGCATGAAGGCCCCTGTGCGCCCCCAACCCCCATCCCAAGCCTCCCTCATCTCTCTCCTGGATTATGACTTAGGCTAAAAAAGCACTCTGTTTATAGGGCATATATTAACTTTAAAAATGTATTCCAACATACAGTGTGTGCTAAGTCGCTCCAGTTGCGTCTGACTCTTGGCGATCCTGTGTCCGCAGAATTCTTCAGGCAAGAATACTGGAGTGTGTTGCCATTTCCTTCTCCAGGGGATCTTCCTGCCCCAGGGATTAAACCTGTGACTCCTGCATCTCCTGCATTAGCAGGTGGGTTCTTTACCAGCAGCACCACCTGAGAAGCCCCTAATATACAGTAGCACAGACAAGTACTGTTTGAGTCCATTTATACAAGGTACCTAGAATAGTCGAATTCATAGAGGCAGAAAGACTCATCGAGAGATGCCAGGGGCTAGGTAGTCGGAGGACACAGTGTTGAGGAGAGGAAATGGGGAGTTAGTGGTTAATGGGGACAGAGTTTCAGTTTAGGAAGGTGACAAATTCGGGAGATGGATGATGGTGAGAGTTGCACGAGGTGAATGTACTTAGTGCCGCTGAACCTTACAGTTAAATATGGTTAAAATAGTATGTTTTATATGATGTGACTTTCACTACAATTAAGACAAAAAAAATTTTTTAAGAAAGAAAAAATACCCATCACCATCAGCTTCTCTGACCCCCAGGACATTTTTCTTTATAGCCCTAACTGAATGAGGGGCATTATGCTGAGCATATTTACCTGTTGATTTGATTTCTATCTATGTCCTTACTGGACTCTTGGGGGAACTGGGACTTCATCTTGTGCACTTTTGATTCCCCCTCGCCTGGTACACTGTTGGTGCTCACTAGACACACACCCATCGCAAACCATTCCACACTCAGCCGCCAGCAACATCTTCCTGAAATGCAAGTGGACCCAGAAGCTCTCCCATTCAGCTCACATCCTCCGTGTCCCTCTCTTGCTTGGAGGGTTAAATCCTGGCCCCTGAGAGTCTCTGGGTCCCCAGGGGTCTGACCCTCACTACATCATTCCTCCTCCCTGTGTCATCTGCATCCCTAAAATAGGCAATAATGTTAAATTCTAAATTTGATCCTGCAAAGGTTCCTAGACAGGTTCTGGGAATACACTGTACCCTGTCTACATGGGTTCATTTAAAACTGGTATTAATTTATTATTTTTTATGATGATTTTTTTTTTTAATGCTGCTGCTGCTAAAAGTCACTTCAGTACCCTAAAATAGGCAATAATGTTAAATTCTAAATTTGATCCTGCAAAGGTTCCTAGACAGGTTCTGGGAATACACTGTACCCTGTCTACATGGGTTCATTTAAAACTGGTATTAATTTATTATTTTTTATGATGAGTTTTTTTTTTAATGCTGCTGCTGCTAAAAGTCACTTCAGTTGTGTCCGACTCTGTGCTACCCCATAGAGGGCAGCCCACCAGGCTCCCCCGTTCCTGGGATTCTCCAGGCAAGAACACTGGAGTGGGTTGCCATTTCCTTCTCCAATGCATGAAAGTGAAGTCGCTCAGTCTTGTCCAACTCTTAGTGACCCCACTGGACTATAGCCCACCAGGCTCCGCATCCATGGGGTTTTCCAGGCAAGAGTACTGGGGTGGGTTGCCATTGCCTTCAATGATGAGATCTTAAGCCTAGAGTGTGATTTTCAAGACCTGTTTTGTTGAATCAAGGGTGAACAAAAGATAGTCATATTTTTCTTCCTCACGAACAATTTAATGGCACTGGGATGCTTTGGAAACCTCTGTTTCTTAAGTTCAACTGAAACATGGACTGTTTTTTCATTTGTACCCCCAAATACCTTTGACTGGAAGTCCTTAAGAAGATAAGAGTTCCCTCATGGCTGCCACCTGATGGATGAATAATTTACTGAAAGTCAGGGGACACTTGGCTAGCTTCACCCACAGCCACATCTCAACTCCTTAACACAGTGAGTTTTTAATTACATCGAACAGTGCTTCTCAATCAGGACAATTTTGTCCCCCAGGAGACATCCCACAATGTCCGGAAACATTTTTGGTTGTCATACCAGGAGCACGCTATTAGCATCTAGCTGATGGAGGCCAGGGATGCTGCTAAACATGCTCCAGCACACAGGACTGCCCCACCACCAAGAATTATCCAGTCCCAACTATCACCAGGGCCATGATTGAGAAACCCGAGTGTAGGCTAGTTATCATGGCAGCCAAATGCTCTACTTAGCCTTAAGACACTGGCCATCAGTCAATGAATCACAACAGAAAGGATCAGAATAATTCCTGTAGGTGTAGTGGTAAGTGGGGGAAAGTTCTTGTCCTAAGACATCCTTGGATCTGAAAGCAAGTATGAGCTACAGGCAGAAAAATCAAGCCAAACAAAGAATAAAGCCTTGGGCATCTGACATTTCCAATATGGCAGATTTTCTCATTCAGCAAAGCTCCCTTACTAAGTAAGTTTAATGGTACCAGCAAAGACTAGACCTTGAGGGATTCCCCTGGTGGTCCAGCGGTTAAGACTCTGCCATTTCAGTGCAGAGGGTGCAGGTTCAACCCCTGGTTGGGGAGATAAGATCATACATGCCTCATGCTCCAAAAACAAAAAAAAAAAGAAGCAATATTGTAACAAATTTAATACAGACTTTAAAAAAATGGTCTACATCAAAAGACTAGACTTTCAAAACTTGGGGTTCATTTCAACAGATATAAATGAGAACCTGCTGTGAGCCAAGCTCAGTTTCAGGAATTGAGAGTCTTGCAGTGAAAATACCAAGAAAAGTTTCCCAGCCCTCATTCTTGTTGGTGGTAGGCATTTGGAGGAGGGGGTCATTGGAGGAGTGAAATGAATAGTGGGGGTGGAGGGGGTGGTCCACAAAGTCTTCTCTGGGGAGGTAACAGGAACAGAGACCTGAAGACGGTCCAGATGCAAGCCATGAAGATGTTTGGAGGAAGAGTCTTTCCAGGCAACTAGAGCAGCCAGTGCAAAGGCCGTGAGCCAGGGCTATGACTGAAGACTCACAAGAGACAGTGAGCCCACAGTGAAGAGGGCAATGGGTGGAGAAGAGGGTGGCAGAGGATGAGATGGTTAGATAGCATCACGAACTGAATGGACATGAGCAAACTTCAGGAGACAGTGGAGGACAGAGGAATCTCGCGTGCTGCAGTCCATGGGGTCTCAAAGAGTCAGACACGACTTAGTGACTCAACAACAAAAGAAGAGAGAGTACCCATGCTGGGAGCAGAGAGGTGCTGCGGGAGACGCGGGGCTGCTCTGAGGTTTCAGCGTTTCCTCTCATGAGATGGGAGACATGAGAGGGCTGTAGAAACAACAGGCCAGAGGTAACTTGCATTGTTTTTAAAAGGCCTCTGGGGACTTCCCTGGTGGTCCAGTGGCTAAGACTCAGCTTCCCAAGGCAGGGGGCCCAGGTTTGATCCCTGGTCAGGGAACCAGACACTTTACCATCTGAGCCACCAGGGAATGGCAAGCCACTTCAGTATTCTTGCCTTGAGAACCCCATGAACAGTATGAAAAGGCAAAATGATAGGATACCAAAAGAGGAACTCCCCAGGTCAATAGGTGCCCAGTATACTACAGGAGATCAGTGGAGAAATAACTCCAGAAAGAATGAAGGGATGGAGTCAAAGCAAAAACAATACCCAGTTGTGCATGTGACTGGTGATAGAAGCAAGATCCGATGCTGAAAAGAGCAATATTGCATAGGAACCTGGAATGTCAGGTCCATGAATCAAGGCAAATTGGAAGTGGTCAAACAAGAGATGGCAAGGGTGAACGTCGACATTCTAGGAATCAGCGAACTAAAATGGATTGGAATGGGTGAATTTAACTCAGATGACCATTATATCTACTACTGTGGGCAGGAATCCCTCAGAAGAAATGGAGTAGCCATCATGGTCAACAAAAGAGTCTGAATGCAATCTCAAAAATGACAGAATGGATGTAATCTCAAAAACAACAGAATGATCTCTGTTCATCTCCAAGGCAAATCATTCAATATCACAGTTATCCAAGTCTATGCCCCAACCAGTAATGCTGAAGAAGCTGAAGTTGAACGGTTTTATGAAGACCTACAAGACCTTTTAGAACTAATACCCAAAAAAGATCTTTTTCATTATAGGGGACTGGAATGCTAAAGTAGGAAGTCAAGAAACACCTGGAGTAACAGGCAAATTTGGCCGTGGAATGCGGAATGAAGCAGGGCAAAGGGTAATAGAGTTTTGCCAAGAAAATGCACTGGTCATAGCAAACACCTTCTTTCAACAACACAAGAGAAGATTCTACACATGGGCATCCCCAGATGGTCAACACCGAAATCAGATTGATTATATTCTCTGCAGCCAAAAATGGAGAAGCTCTATACAGTCAACAAAAATAAGACCAGGAGCTGACTGCAGCTCAGATCATGAACTTCTTATTATCAAATTCAGACTCAAATTAAAGAAAGTAGGGAAAATTGCCAGATCATTCAGATATGACCTAAATCAAATCCCTTATGATTATACAGTGGAAGTGAGAAATAGATTTAAGGGCCTAGATCTGATAGATAGAGTGCCTGATGAACTATGGATGAAGGTTCATGGCACTGTACAGGAGACAGGGATCAAGACCATCCCCATGGAAAAGAAATGCAAAAAAGCAAAATGGCTCTCTGGGGAGGCCTTACAAAAATCACTGCAGATGGTGACTGCAGCCATGAAATTAAAAGATGCTTAGTTCTTGGAAGAAAAGTTATGACCAACCTAGATAGCATGTTCAAAAGCAGAGACATTACTTTGCCGACTAAGGTCCGTCTGGTCAAGGCTATGGTTTTTCCTGTGGTCATGTATGGATGTGAGAGTTGGACTGTGAAGAAAGCTGAACACCAAAGAATTGATGCTTTTGAACTGTGGTGTTGGAGAAGACGCTTGAGAGTCCCTTGGACTGCAAGGAGATCCAACCAGTCCATTCTGAAGGAGATCAGCCCTGGGATTTCTTTGGAAGGAATAATGCTAAAGCTGAAACTCCAGTACTTTGGCCACCTCATGCGAAGAGTGGACTCATTGGAAAAGACTCTGATGCTGGGGGGGATTGGGGACAGGAGGAGAAGGGGATGAGAGAGGATGAGATGGCTGGATGGCATCATGGATTCGATGGATGTGAGTCTGAGTGAACTCCGGGAGATGGTGATGGACAGGGAGGCCTGGCGTGCTGTGATTCATGGGGTCGTAAAGAGTCGGACACAAGTGAGCGACTAAACTGAACAGGGAACCAGATCCCGCACACCACAACTAAGATTCTACATGCCACAACGAAAGACCCCATGTGTGTGCGTGCTAAATCGCTTCAATCGTGTCAGACTCTTTGCAACCCCATAGACTGTAGCCCATCATGCGCCTCTGTCCATGGGGATTCTCCAGGCAAGAATACTAGGGTAGGTTGCCATGCCTTCCTTCAGGGGATCTTCCCAACCCAGGGATTGAACCTGCAATCTCTACATCTCCTGCACTGGTTGGTGGGTTCTTAACCACTAGCATCACCTGGGAAACCCCTAGAGTTTCCACATGCCACAACAAAGACCCGAAGCAGTCAGATAAATAAATAAAAAGACCTCTCTGGCTGCTGTGTGGAAAACAGCCCAGGGCATGGCTGGGTGAGGGTACAGCTGGGAGACTAGCTGGAAGTACTGTGGTGGCTTGGTTGAGGGGAGGGTGGCTTTGACCAGGCACGGGAGGTGGTGACAAGGAGTGGGGGTCTGGAATGGATCTCAATAGAGCTGGCAGGATTTGCCAGATGATCAGAAGAGGGATAGGGAGAAGCTGAAAGGCAGGAAGACTTCTGCCACAACTGAAGACCAGAAAGACTTTATGTTATTGACGACTAAAGGAACAAGTAGTGTCTATTTTCGGGGAAGGCAATGGCACCCTGCTCCAGTACCCTTGCCTGGAAAATCCAATAGACGGAGAAGCCTGGTGGGCTACAGGCCATGGGGTCGCTAAGAGTTGGACACGACTGAGCGACTTCACTTTCACTTTTCATTTTCATGCATTGGAGAAGGAAATGGCAACCCACTCCAATATTCTTGCCTGGAGAATCCCAGGGATGGCAGAGTCCGGTGGGGTGCCGTCTATGGGGTAGCACAGAGTTGGACACGACTGAAGCGACTTAGCAGCAGCAGCAGCAGTGTCTACTTTGTTCACTCTTGTACTCCTAACTCCTAGCATATTTAACACATTGAAATGAATAAAATGTCTTATGAAAGCCCCTTTACTGCATCTTCTCTCTCCTCTATGTTTCCTGGAATGTGGATGTGATGGCTGGAGCTCCAGCATCTACATTGGATCATCAGATGATGTAGTGTAGTTGTCACAACTGAGGATTAGGGGAGTGCTGCTGGCCTCGGTGAGTAGAAGTCAGGAATACCTCTAAACATCTATAATGTGCAAAAGAGCCCTCATGACAAGGAAGTACCCAGAGTCAGAAGTCAATAGTGCCAAGGTTGTAAAACCCCGAGGGGGAAAAGTGAAAGCACAAACACAATAAAGTGATACGTCTATAGTCAGAAAAGCCCAGAATACTTGGGGAGCACAGAGGAGAGGCTCTTAGCCCTGTAATGTCTATGTTGAAACCAAAAGAATCCACAGTATTGATGGACAAAAATGAAACGAAAAGCATTCATCAGGCAGATAGAATACTGCATGCAAGATGGAGAGATAGGAGAGGGTTGGTCTCCTTGAAGGAACCAGAAATGACTCAGTGTTGCTAGAGCAGAGAGTGCAAGGGCAATGGTGGGCCATCGAAGGTTCTGAAGCAAGGAGGTGATGCACTCAGATTTCCCTTCTAGAGAAACAGGCAAGGAGACCCTTGGGGAGACAGCTGTGGCCATTCAGCAGTATTTAAAGACCTCGAAGTGAGCTGTGGGGATCACAAACCCACGGTCTCTGACCCGCCTCTCTGCTCCGCTGCTGCTCTTGTTCTGGGTCTAGGCACCGTTTTGCTTTTGTGTTTTGATGTCTATTTGATGCATCTGACAAGGCGCTAGGCCTCACTGCCCTAAGCCGCCTAGCATCTGATCATGGCCCCTGAGGCTTCTTGGTTGGCCTCAGGAAGCAGGTTTGCCTCCTGGACGCAGGAACCCAGCCTGCCCCCTGCCCTCTGTGCCCCTCTGCAGTCTGGCTGGGCTTGCCACTAAGCCCATCCCTCACGAGGCCCCAACCTCAAGAACAAAAGCCCCAAACCATTTCCAGTAATGCAATTTCATGCTCAGAAGTCTTTCACCACCCTCAGAGCCTTTTGATTCCAAAAAGAGCATGTTCTTGGGAAAGACAAAACAAAGTTCAGCATTTCTGTTTAGTTCCAGTAAGCGCTTTGAAAAGTCCCAGCCCTCCTTTTGACAACTGTGCTTCCTTTGTAAGTGCTGCCACCAGACCTAATTGGTTTTTTTTTTTCCTCTTAAAAATGAGTTTCTGTTGCTGAAAAACTTAAGAAAAAAACCTATTAATTCTCTCTCCTTCTTTTCTTTATCACTTCTATTCTTATGTGACCCTGCCCTTGCTACTTTCTGAAGTCAAATAACGGGCTGGGAAGGACAGAAGGGGACAAACAGAATACCGGCTTGGGTGTCACATTGCCTGTAAAACTGAAAGTGGGCACACTCTTGGCATTTGCCCTGGAAACAAGCTAAGTGTCCATCAACAGATGCCTAAGCAAAATATGGTATATATGTAACAAAGGAATATTATTCAGGCTTTGTTGTTGTTCAGTTGCTAAGTCATGTCTGACTCTTTGCGACCCCATGAACTGCAGCATGCCAGTCTTCCCTGTCCTTTACTATCTCCCGTAGTTTGCTCAAACTCACGTCCATTGAGTCAGCGATGCCATCTAACCATCTCATCCTCTGTTGCCCACTTCTCCTCCTGCCCTCATTCTTTCCCAGAATCAGGGTCTTTTCCAGTGAGTTGACTCTTCACATCAGGTGGCCAAAGTATTCAGCCTTAAAAGGAATGAAATTCCTTTTAGATGAAATTGGATTTCCCTGGTGGTGCCAGTGCAGAGGACACAGGTTTGATCCCTGCTCCAGGAAGATCTCAAGTGCCATGGACGAACAAAAGCCCATGTACCACAACGACTGTAGCCCATGTGCCTGGAGCCTGTGCTCCTCAACAAGAGAAGCCGTCGCAGTGAGAAGCCTGTACACTGCAATGAAGAGTAGCCCCCACTCACTGCAACTAGAGAAAATCTGAGCAATGCAATGAACAGAGCAATACAATACAATGCAATACACAGCCACACACACACATTAATTAATTAAATAAGTAAGATTTTTTTTAAAGAATGAAATTTTGACACATGTTGCCACATAGATAGAACTTGAGGACGTTAAGTGAAATAAGCCAGACACAAGAAAGACCAATACTGTATGGTTCCCCCTGTATGAGGCACATGGGATAGACAGATTCATAAAGAAAAGAAAGTAGAAAACTGTTTGCCCAGGGCTGGGGAAATGAGGGCACAGTTTCAGCGTGGGAAGATGAACGGGTTCTGGCAATGGATGGTGGTGATGGTTGTACAACAGGGTGAAAGTACTTAATGCCACGGAAATGTACCCTTCAAAGGGGGTCAAGTGGTAAATTTAATGTTATGTGTATTTTACTGAAAATCACATTATTTAAAAAGTCATTTGCCCTTGATACATTTTCACCGTGGAGTCAAGTGTGTCTCAGGGCTTGTCTTCCATTTAATTGCTTCTCCTAGATGTAAGCAGTGAAGGTGAGGGCTGTCCAAGTCCTTATTGCAGACACTGCTGCATAGTCTGCCCAGTAGTCACCCTCTTTCCTTCCAATGGCTACTGCTGCTAAGTTGCTTCAGTTGTGTCTGACTCTGTGCGACCCCATAGATGGCAGCCCACCAGGCTCCCCCATCCCTGGGATTCTCTAGGCAAGAACACTGGAGTGGGTTGCCATTTCCTTCTCCAAAGCATGAAAGTGAAAAGAGAAAGGGAAATCGCTCAGTCGTGTCCGACTCTTAGCGACCCCATGGACTGCAGCCTACCAGGCTCCTCTGTCCATGGGATTTTCCAGGCAAGAGTAAAATTGGCAGAGCCCCAATTTAACTCTCAGCTGTTCCCACTCCACCCCACCCCACACACATGCCCTAGGCCAGCCCACAGAGGGGAGTAGAGCCGGCCTTGTCTCCATGTCCAGAGTGAATGACACCTGACTCAGGGCTGGCCAATTAGCATAATCCATCTCCTTGGTTAGACAAGAGGTGCAGGAACAGGTACAGCAGACCCACCAGGCCGGCTGATCAGACCAGCAACAAAGTACTGACTCCTTCGAGCCTGCATAGAAAATGCAGACATAAAGAGAAAACTTAGTTGAATGCAATGCCAATGGGAGAGAAAGAAACAGAAGATATATACAGATCAAATCCTGATGATGTCGTTTGAGCCCCTGGATCAAGCCATGCCTGAAGCCTATAACTTCTTCATCTATGAGGGACAGGTGCCAAAGGAATCACGCTTTTGCTTAAGCTAGTCTGAACTGAGCTTTTGAACTGACAACTAGTAGAGTCCTGTCTAAATTCCTTTTAGCAACCCTTTAAGGTGGGTTTTATTACCATATTTACTCTACAAATTAGGGAACAGTTTCAATTTGCTTGGGCTTCCCTGGTAGCTCATCTGGTGAAGAATCCACCTGCAATGCAGGAGACCTGGGTTCAATCCCTGGGTTGGGCAGATCCCCTGGAGAAGGAAAAGGCTACCCACTCCAGTTTTCTGGCCTGGAGAATCCCATGGACTGTATAGCCCGTGGGACTGCAAAGAGTCAGACACAATTGAGTAAATTTCACATTCACTTTTTGATTTGCTTAAGTAATTTGCCCAGTATCACCCACTAGAGAATAGTGGGTCAGAATTCTCAGCCCAGAGCTTGTGTGTTTAATCCCTGTTCTTTGTGGCTTTGTAGGATGATGTGAGGAAGATGGTCCAGAATCAAAGTGTGCTACAGAAGTAGTCTTGCAGCCTTGAACTCTACCACTTCCTCCCAGGTCTTCTTTGCCCCGTTTCTTTTTTCCTAGTCCCCTTGTTCTTGTGGCATAATCTTCATTTCTTCCCTCTCTGGTCTTTCCTCTTGATTTGTTTTCTTCCTTTCTTGACTTCTTTCCTCCATCATCATATTCCTTGGGAATTCCCATTCTGAGTCCCTCTTTCTCTGGGTTTAGAGGATAAACTGGCAAAAAATCCTTCTCTGTGTATCAGAGCTCCCTAAGCTTTCTCTGCTCCAAACTCAGAGATGAACTAGGACAGGGAGAAAGAGGGTTGTGAAGGGAAAGAAGGCATATCTCTTAGAAAGTGACAGTCACACACAAAATGCTTCAAACAATAGGGGGGCTATCATTTCACAAAAATAGGGTGGGGTTAAGACTGGATAAGCAGCGTCGCATAACTTACAGACCAAGGATCTGTCTCTCTTTCCATTCTGCCATCACTGGACCACTCCCTCATAGCCACAAAATGGCTGCAGTTACCCAGGCATTGTTTCCTCACAAAGCTTCATCTGGAGGTAGGGAAAAAAAACTGCATCCTCTTGATAATTTTCTTTCAAAATCAGGAAACCTTCTCCAGAAATTCCTTCAGTAGACATCTTTTCTCATTGCATTAGCCAGGGCTGGATCCCAAACCAATCCCCAAACCAATCCTTGGAGAAAGGAATGAGCTACAAATAAGACATGATTTACCATAGAAACCAGACCCCCAAATTTGGTGGTACAAAGATATTTATCATAATCTAATGGATTTTGTGTCAAGAATTTGGACGGAGTACAGGAGACCGAACGTCTCAAAAGCTGGGGGCTGGAATCAGCTGAAGTCTCATTTACTCTCGTGTGTGGTGGAGAGGCTGGCTGTTGGCTCAAGGCCTCAGTTTTTCTCCATGTGTAACCTACCCTCACAGGCTTGGTTTGGCTTCCTCACAGGATGGTGGCTGGGTTCCAAGGGTAAGTGCCCTACATTAGAGAGACTGCTCACCAGCCATGTCACCTTTTCTGACCCAGCCTCAGAAATCATATGACATCACTTTCATTCTATAATCTTCATTGCAGCAATCACAAAATCACTTAGATTCAAAGGACTGAGAAATAGACCCTCCCTCTTCACAGATCAGTGGGGTGAGATTCTGGATGAGCATGTAGGATATAGTCACAGCCATTCTGAGAGAGTATCAGAGTTGGAGCCTGCCTTGCATGAAGCATAGCTTCACCTGGGGTGCTGTGGGTCAGCTGGACGCCGGGGATGATCTTCCAGGAAGTAACTGCATCTGCTGTAAGAAGAGAGCCGCCTCGTGTGTTGGGCTCCAACCGTAAGGACCTTCTTGCACTCCTCCAGCCCACCACGTCCCTGCTGCCTCAGGGCGTTGCCACCTGCAGTTCCCTCTTCCTAGAATATATGCTTCCCATTCTTTGCATGTCTGACACCTCACCGGCTTCCCAAGGGCAGCATCAAGGGCATCTCCTTAGACAGTTTTGTTTTTGTTTGTTTGTTTTTAACTAGGACTTCCCTGGTGGTCTAGTGGTCGAAACTCCACACTTTCACTGCAGGGGGCACGGGTTCCATCCTGATCAGGGAACTAAGATCCCACATGCTCTACGGTGTGGCCAAAGGTAAATTAATTCTTTGAAATATATTTGATTTGCAATGTTAATTTCTTCTGTACAGCAAAGTCACTCAGTTATATATATAGATGAAAGTGTTAGTTATATATATGAAGCTGAGTTATATATATGAAAGTGAATCGCTCAGTTGTGTCCAACTCTGTGACCCCATAGATTATAGTCCACCAGGCTTCTCTCTCCATGGATTCTTCAGGCAAGGATACTGGAGTTTGTACTCATTCCCTTCTCCAGGGGATCTTCCCGACCCAGGGATCGAACCCAGGTCTCCTGCAAAGCAGGCAGATTCTTTACCATCTAAGCCACGAGGGAAACTCAGTTATATATATAATATATATATTCTTTTTCATATTCTTTTCCATTATGGCTTGTCACAGAATATTGACTATAGTTCTCTGTACTATACAGTATTGCCCTTGTTGTTTATCTATCCTATATATGATAGTTTGCCTCTGCTAAATTCCTTCCCTCCCGTAACCTCCTTCCCCTTAGCAACCACAAGTCTGTTTTCCTGAGACACTCTAGTGACCTCCAGACTTAATCAAGTCCCTTTCTAGAATTACCCAGAATGACCTAGATTACCCAGCCCTTCTCATGGTGAGTAAGACCTTATCTTTGGGGTGTACAAGGTCATGGTTACAGGTGTGGCTTCTGGAATTGGGAAACCTGGGTTCAAATCCAGGTCCTGCGACTCACCAGCCATGTGATCTCAGGCAAGTCCTTCTACCCCTCCAAGCCTCAGTTTCCTAAATGGGAATGAGAGTAACCAAGCTACCAATTGGGTTTCTATGAAGATTGAAGGTGGAGCCAGAGGTAAAACACTCGATGCCTGGCAGGCAGTGGGTGCCCCATTCACTCCTGCCTTATGTCATGTAAAACTTCTCGTCTATAAGCTGAGTGAGTGTCTGATCTATTCACTTCCTTCTTCTTGATCTTAGGCTTGACCCAGTGGCCCACACACTATGGGCAGTAAATCAATATTCATGGAATGAATTAATAAGTAAGTGATTCTACAGCAAGAGTATATCTTCTTCAGCAGAAATCATCTTGGACTTGACTTTAAGGAGCAGCCCAGGTGAATGTATATGTGGTCAGATGATTCACTTTTGCCCATGAACACTCGAGAATATGTGAAGCTGGTGGGGAGGGACAGGTATATGTAGGGGAGCAGGGACTGGAGCAGGGGTACCCCACTTTTCTTGCAGAAGAACAGTGGTGGGTGGAGCCCAGTCTGAAAGTTGACCTCACTTCAAAAGGCAGAAGCTGACAATAGCAGATGGAGACACGTCCTGCTCCTTCACCTGGTGGCCCTCCCAGCTCCCAGCTCTCATCTCAGACTCATTACAGTGGTGGACGGTGGAGGCAGCTGGGGACTCCAGGGTGAGGGGATCTTGGTAGCCCACCCCTGCCGCAGATCAGCACTCAGAAGCAATTGTCCAATGACACCTCCCAGTCATAAAATTAGGAAAGGAAGCCTTTTTCACCAAACAAGTCATTCCACAGAAGGAAGGTTTGTGAAATGGGCAGATAAGCATCTGAAGAGAACCACAGGCTCTTACTCATACCGGGTTCTCGCCTCCCATCCTCCCCACGCCCCTCCCCTTGTCAGCCTGTGATGTGTGCCGATCCCAGGCGATAAAGGTCCCAAGAAGAAGCTCCAAGAACACTAGGGGATCCTGGGAGGCAGGTTAACCTGGTGCAGGCCTGGGAGGCTGCAGTCCCCAACAGTGGGGTGGGGACCACATGTTCCTTCTCTGATTCAGTGATTATGTGCCGGTACCAGGGACAGATAGGACCGGTACACGACATGGGAGAGAATGAAAGGTCCCACTCCCACGGCCTGTGAAATCTCAGCAGGTGGGCAGGTAAGAATTAGGAGAGATAAACACCAGCCTGTTATCAGCATCCCAAGAGTCTGGCCAGGAAGAGCTGTCCTCACCTTCACCCCAGCCCCTGCCCGCCCCAGACGCCTCTCCCACTGTCCTGGACAAAACCACTTCGGGATTTGAACCCTTCATGCTGAACCTTCTCTCCTCCCCAGTCACCCCTCTGAACAATATGATAATCCTTTCCCAAGCATGCGTGCATGCTAAGTTGCTTCAGTCATGTCCAACTGTTTGTGCCCTATGGACTGTAGCTTGCCAGGTTCCTCCATCCATGGGATTCCCCAACCAAGAATACTGGAGTGGGTTGCCATGCCCTCCTCTAGGGGATCTTCCTGACCCAGGGATCGAACCCATGTCTCTTAAGTCTCCTGCATAGGCAGGTGGGTTATTATTATTTTTTTAATCACTATCACTACCTGGGAAGTCCAATACTTTACAAAGAAGTACAGAGAAACTTAAGAGCACAGTTTTGTTTTTGCTTTTTAGAAGCGACTAGAAAAGAAACAGAAGCCCAGAAAGGCTGCTGCAGACAAATCAGTACCGCCTTGGCCACCCCTTTTCTACCCCCTTCCCCTCAAGGAGGATCCTACCCATTAGCACGGGTCAGGGGAGGTA
Source organism: Madoqua kirkii (assembly GCA_006408675.1). Classification (NCBI taxonomy): domain Eukaryota; kingdom Metazoa; phylum Chordata; class Mammalia; order Artiodactyla; family Bovidae; genus Madoqua; species Madoqua kirkii. The sequence continues at coordinate 62,924 of SJYC01137181.1, forward strand.
TCCTGTGGGCAGATGAATCAGTGGAAGCTCAGCCAGGTTAGGAAGGGGTTAGCCTAAAGATGCAGGAAGGTTTTGTGACCAGAGGTGTTAGAAGAGGCAGCCACCAGGCGGAAGTTGGTCCAGAAGGGCTTGTGAGTCCCTAGGGGCATTGGCATGGTGCTGGAGAGACTCTTGAGAGTCCTTGGACTGCAAGGAGATCCAACCAGTCAGCTCTAAAGGAAATCAGTCTTGAATATTCATTGGAAGGACTGATGCTGAAGCTGAAACTCCAATACTTGGGCCACCTGATGTGAAGAGCTGACTCATTTGCAAAGACCCTGATGCTGGGAAAGATTGAAGGCAGGACGAGAAGGGGAAGACAGAGGATGAGATGGTTGGATGGCATCACCACATCAATGGACATGAGTCTGTGCAAGCTCCAGGAGATAGTGGAGGACAGGGAAGCCTGTGCTTCAGTCCTGGGTTTGCAAAGAGGCAGACACGATTGAGTGAACAACGAGGGAATTGGCAAGTGAGCAAGAGGGATGGAGGAGAGTCAGGGCTCCTGAGGGCCAGTCTAGCCAAAGGGAGTTAAGAATTTCTTCAGAGGAGTGCCTCAGTGAGAAATCAGATGGAAGAGGGGCTGGATTGTCTTGGCATCACAAAATGGAAAGAAGGGAAGGGATGGCGTCATTACAAATGGGGAAACAGAGGCTCAAAGAACACGGGGAGATGTGGGTCCTGGTCCACCTGTCAGTCTGTGTCCCCTCGCCTCACAGGCTGCTCCTCTCCTGCTTTGGTCCCCTCAGGGCTCCATGCAGAGCCTGGTACCTGGGAGCAGCTTCCGGACAGCTTCAGCTGGACTCAGGGGAGCCAAGGACTGACTGATGCTGCAACACACCCTGCTCCACCCGCAGTCCCTCGAGGGTTTCCCTGGCTTTGACCCTGAGTTCCAAGTGCACAAATGTGGTCACCACTTTGAGTGCATCTGTGTGAGTCCATGAGTGTGTGCGTGCATGGGTGGGTGAGTGTGTCAAAGATCACAAGTGAGTGTAAGAGTGGGTGTGCATGCATGTGCCCATGTGCATGAGGGTGTTGTGAGAAAGAGGGTAAATGTGTGTGTGATGTGAGAACATGTGTGAGCATTGTGTGTATGTGTGTGTTACACAGCCTGTTTTCCAGGGCTACTACACAGATCTTCAGTGTGACTGGGCCAATTGCCAATTCCAAAGGAAGAGGAGGCTTCCCTGGTGGCTCAGATGGTAAAGAATCCACCTGCGATGCAGGAGACCCAGATTCAGTCCCTGGGTTGGGAAGATCCCCTAGAGAAGGAAATGGCAACCCACTCCAGTATTTTTGCCTAGAGAATTCCATGGACAGAGGAATCTGGTGGGCTACAGTCCATGGAGTGACAAAGAGTCGGATATGACAGAGCGAATAACACACACACACACACACACACACACGAAGAAAGAGAAGAGCCTTCTGTCCTGAAGAGAGTCTGAGCGCGGGGAGCTGAGGCACTAAGTGTTTGGACTGAAGGGACTCCATTTCTCACTGCACATGCCTTGTCTGAGGTTTCATACCTTCGTGAGAGTGTGGTGGCTTTAGAATGGACCCCACAGAAGACAAAGTGTTGTTTTCTCAACCACAATTGATCAAACTATCTGTATTTTACCTTCATCATTATTTCCTAAATGTAGAAAAGCAGGCTTTTCCGGAAGAGGGACCGTGAACTCGGCTCTAGTGTAGAAACCAGAACAGCTTTGATGAGCAGGGTTTAAATAAGCAAAATCATAGAACAGGTCCAAGAAAAGGGACTGAGAAACACAAGAGTCATGAGCTGACAGAGTGATTAATCAACAGGTGTCCTCTAAGCACCTCCAGGGATGATATTTCTGGGAGAAAGAAGCAGGGCTTATTATCACTGGGTTACAGAAATCAACCACTGGGCTGAGGACAGTTGAGTAACAGGTTTAAGCTCTTTGGCATTGGTTTCCTCATCTGCAACGTGGGGATGCTGATAAACTTTCACAGGGCTCTTTCAAGTCTTAAAAGGAATATATAGAGATAGAGGTGTGAGTGTGTGTTGTTTAAGTCTCTCGTGTCTGACTCTTTTGCGACCCCGTGGACTATAGCCCACCAGGCTCCACTGTCCATGGGATTTCCCACGCAAGAATACTGCACCTGGTTGCCATCTCCTTATCCAGGGGATCTTCTCGACCCAGGGATGAAGCTCACATCTCCTGCACTGGCAGGCAGGTTCTTTACCACTGAGCTACTGTGTGTGGACATAAATCCATATAAGCATTCATGCCAACAATCACTTAGCAACATGCCTGGCTTGCGGCAAAGCCTTCACAATTAGAGATCGTGATTTTCTTTTAAAATTTTTTATTGCAGTAAAAGTCACATAACATAAAACATACTGTTTTAACCATTTTAACTATAGCTCAGTGGCATACGTACATTCACTCTGTCGTGCAACTTTCACCATCATCCATCCCTGAATTTTTCAGCTTCCTAAACTGAAACTCTATCCCATTAAACACTAAGTCCCCATCTCCCCTCCCATACCTTGCCCCCACCCCAGCCCCTGACATCTCCCTAGGTACTTTCTGAATCAATGAAAACATATCACCAGCACCTGAAATCATGAGCTCAGAGTGTTAGCGGTGTTTTCACTAATATGCATTTTTCTAAATGAAAAATGTTCAGGGGAAGACCACCCAGATTATACTGCAGTTACCAGCCTCAGTTGCAAGCCCACCCCCAACTCCCGGGTCGTGCCTCTCTTAGGCCCAGGGAGGCTGGGGAGGCAGGTGCTGGCTCCCAGGAGGATGCACCACCCTCTCAGGTCTCACCTGAATCCACCTGACGTGCCCTCATCAGATCCTGTCCTGTTCCGTGCTCCCCCGTCCTGTGCAGCAGCCCCAGCCCTGAGCTGTCTGCTCCCATTAGCTTCCCTGCTTTCCTGCTGTGACTCCAGCGTGGGCTGAAAGCCCTGTCAGGCCCTTTCCCGTTACACTGAGCAAGTGGATGGATCATTTCTGATCTCTCCCCACCTCGATGGCAAATCGGAGCTGTCAGCACTCAACTTGAAAAGCTGCCAAGGGGACCGTCCATGGGGAGGCAGACTCTGGCAGGGCAAAGGGCACCCCCGTCCCCAAACTCACCTACCAGTGGGGTCCAGCCCTGGCCCCGATCAAAAGGTCTGGCCAATGAGGTCTTTTCCTTTGGGGAAAAAATGATGGAGATATGAAGTTTTCAGGCAAAACATGTTGCAGGTGGATGAGCCTCATCCTGGCAGAAAATTCTTCCCCATCGTTGGAGCTGAGTTCCCTAAATCACTCCTCCTTCGTCAAACAAATCTCTTCATGTGCCTTTATGTCTAAAAATCACATTTAAATATTTGATCCGCTGCCATGAGCTGAGGAGAAAAACTCCTACTGATGGATCCTATTCTGATGAGCTATTCGGAGAAGTGTCCTCGCTATTCACCCGGCACAATTAGGGACCTGCCTCTCCCCACTCGCGCACTTTCAAGAAAGCAAAACAAATAAATGCCAGAGAGCTCAGAGTGCACGGCCTGCTGGCAGGGATTAAGGGGCACAGTTCGCAAGGAAGTCGCTGAATGATCTATTTTATCCAGATTGTGTCTGTTGATTTTACTCGGGGATTTTTTTCTCAGTAAACATCATTACGTGGCACTGTGTGTTTTCATTGCTTTCAGGAGAAATGAAAGACGGTTGTAACCAAAGAGATAAAATGACCAGGCTTTTTTTTTTTTTTTAATTTGCTTTTGGTGCCAGGAACACAAGTAGAAAGAAACAAAACCCATAGCTCCTAACCTCTCCCTACCCCCAGACCCCCATGTCCCATCCACCATTGCAAAAAGAAAACTCTCAAGTGGCAGCCACGTAATCAGCTTGACCACACTAAGACCACAGGGTGAGGTTCTGCATGGGGACATCCATTGGCTTCTCTTCATTAAATTCTGGTGGCCAAATGTGAACTTCTCTTCCTGCTCCTAAAGGGTCAGCCCAAAGTATTCGGCAATACTAAAATTCACAGCTGACCAGAACATCCAAAGAGAAAGCAGGTGTTTGTTTTTCCTGTATTGGATGTGGCTGAAAGTATTTGTCCTTTTCCTTTTTTTTTTTTTTTCTAATTTGATCCTTTGGATGTTGAATAAACTTAGAACTCACCCTCCCTGGAAATCTGTTGGCCTGCTCTTGGTCGGAAGAGCCCCAGGGTGCATCAGTTAAGTTCTTTGCCGACGGTCAACACCCAAGGTACCCAGAAGACTGAGTTGTCTGCCTAGAAACAGCTTTAAGTCTGGAAAAGGGCAGCCTTCCTTATTGTCATCAGTCAGGTACACCCATCTCTTCTGACCATTTGAGTAAAGTTAAGGATGGGAGGAATATTTTGCTCATTTGGGGAGCCCTGTGCACAGCACCAGGGCGGGGGGCATAGTAGGTTCCCCGAACACAATGAGCAAGTGAGCCCCTGTATTTATGTGTCTGCCGGTGTCCAACCCTGGATGTTTACTGTAAAGGGCAACCCATATGTATGTCTCTGGCTGATTCGTGTTCTTGTTTGACAGAAAACAACAAAATTCCATAAAGCAATGCTCCTTCAATTAAAAAAAAAAAAGAAAGAAAGAAAGAAACAACCCTTCAGCCTGCTGTGTCACCCCTCAGGGCTGCTGCCATGAGCTCCCGCTGCCCGGAACACATCCTCCCAGCCCCCTCCCCTGCTGGAGTCCTGTTGGTCTCCCTCCCTGAACCTGGTCGCCAGAACTTCAGAGAGAAGCCTCTTCTAACCTTCCTGGGGGATTTTCTGCTAGTGCTCCAGCACCATTGCCTCTCTCTAGCAGGACTTGCGGTAACTGTGGTTTTACATTTATGTAAGTCTTTGACTAATGCCTGTCTGTCTCCCAACCAGACTGCAGCCCCTACAGGAGCAAGGACTGTCTCCATTTTTTGTCTCCCCACCCACCCGTATCTGCAGCATCACAGATTACCAGGCACTCAACACAGATGCACAGTGTGAATATATGATGCTACTTTGTCTTATAGAAAAAACTATAAAACCCACGTAAAGCAACCAGATCCAATAAAAAGAGCAACATAAGGAATCCCAGGAGTCCCACCTGGCAGGTAGGCACAGGAGATAAGGAGGTGGAATAGCCCATCAGGCTCCTCTGTCCATGGGATTTCCCAGACAAGAATACTGGAGTGGGTTGCCATTCCCCTTCTCCAGGGAATCTTCCCAACCCAGCGATTGAACCTGCATTTCAGGCAGATTCTTTACCATGTGAGCCACCAGGGAAGCCCTTTGTTTCAATGCTGGTATTTAAGAAAAAAGTTGGACCTATGCTGGGGAGACCAGAGAGAAAAGACCCAGGCCCAGGCCCGGGGGTGCTTTAATCCTGGTGAGAACCCACATGAGGCTAAAACCCAGGGCTGAGGTCACAAGGACTGAATCGCTCTCCTGGAGACAGAATTCAGATGTCCAACTAGAAGGCACCCGTGGCAGGGATTGCAGAGAGTGGGACATAGCTGGGACTATTCGAGGTCATGCTAGAGCATATGTCCAGCCCCTGAACCTCACAGAGGGACCCCTACCACCATATTTGTAGTCTGTGACCTTGCCCCTCGCCAGAGCTGACTCAGGAGGAGGGGTCAAATCACTCCAAGAGTGGCTTCCGATTTTCCTTCAGGGAACTTCCATTCTAGTCAGGCGGCCAGTTAAGCTGCCCAAACTCAGACCCTCTCCTAGAAACGGGAATTTTGAGCAGCCTGAAGCAAGGATGGGAAATGCTGATTTTATCCCAGTTTAAGTTCCCGAGGGACCATCCCTTAGATTTGCATCTAAAACCCTAGAATTGAGTTTCTGTTCTCAGTCGCAGTTGTCCTTTAGTCGCTAAGTCATGTCCAACTCTGTGACCCCATGGACTGCAGCACACCAAACTCCTCCCAAAGCATGCTCAAATTCATGTCCGTTGAGTCAGTGATGCTATTAACCACCTCATCCTCTGCCACCCCCTTTTATTCCTGGCCTCAATCTTTCCCAGCATCAGCATCTTTTCCAGTGAGTTGGCTCTTCATATCAGGTGGCCAAAGTATTGGGGATTCAGCTTCAGCCTCAGTCCTTCCAGGGCTTCCCACATGGCTCAGTGGTAGAGAATCCACCTGTCAATGCAGGAGACGTGAGTTAGACCCCTGGGTCAGGAATATCCCCTGGACAAGGAAATGGCAACCAGCTCCAGTATTCTTGCCTGGAACATCCCGTGGACAGAAGAGCCAGGTGGGCAGGGTCCCAAAGAGTCGGACACAAGTGAGCACAGCACCTGGAAGTTGGAGGCTACTAAAAGCCCTTTCAATAATTCTGTTTTGTTGTTGTTGTTTTTTTTAATAGTGGATGAGTTTCCTGTAGCTGCTGTAATAAATTACTATCAACTCCATGACTTAAAACAACCCACCCTTATGATCTTTCAGTTCTGAAGCTCTGAAACCCAAAATCAGTCACTGAACTAAAATCAAATGATGGCAGGGCTGTGTTTCTGCCTGAAAGTGGAAAGGAGAATCTTTTTCCTAGCCTTTTCCAGCTTCTAGAGGTTGTCCTTGTTTCTCGGTTGATGGCTGCCTCCCTGCATCACCCAGCCTCTGCTTCCATCTTCAGGTCAATTACTACTGACTCTGACCTCCCTGCCTCCCTTGCAATGACATGAGCTTCACCTGGGTAATCCAGAATAATCATCCTATCTCAAAATTCTTAATCACATCTGTAAAGTCCCCTTTACCATGTCCATATTCACAAACTCTGGGAATTAGGGCATGGACATCTTCAGAGTCCATTATTCAGCCTACTAGAAGAGTCAGTTTCTGTTGCTTGCAACCAAAGAATTTTGGCTGAAACAGCAAAAGCCACAAATCCAAGGTCTAAAGATATTTTATTTTGTTTTTAATTTGAATGAGAATGCTTTAGGAATGGCTAGAACCCCACAGTTCACTGAAGCCCTGGGACTTTTTTTTTTTTTTTTGCTTTTAATTATTTAAGTTACTTGTCTAACCCTTGAAGGCACCAAGTTTGCCACCTCTGTAGTGGATTTAAGGCTATGGGTTCCAAAGACTTAACTCCATCTCATTATTTGAAAACGTTGGAGTTGGAAGATGGATACAATGGGATTAGTCCCTCTTGGCAACACCAGCCAAGGACAGAAGGATGTATCAAGACAAAAGAATGCGTGAATGGGTGGATGATTGGGTGGATGGATGAGTGGATAGTGGGATGGGGGGATGGATAGAGGGATGGGGGGATGGATGGATATAGATCGATGGATAGATAGTGGGATGTTGATGGACAGATAAGTAGAAAAATTAAGATTATCAGGCATTTACCAGGATGCAGCCCCAGAAGTAGGAAAGATGTAGAAGAAAATACAAATAGAATACACTTATGGTATACACACAAAGAAAAGGAGATGGCAACTTTGTTGTTTTGGTTCACTGTGGAAATAAAAATCCTCTTGAACATAAACCTTCAGTTGGTTTTGTTTCTGTAAAACGAACGACAAGCCGCTGCTTACAAGCTCATTACAGAAAGAATCCATGCCACCCACTCAGCCTCTCCAGCCCATTTGGAAGATTCAGTCCAATGAACCAAGAACCCAGAAAGGAGGCGAGGAGTGGAAAGAGGACAGAATCAGATGCTCTCAAATAGCTATAAAAAGAACTCGAGGTTCAGAGGAAAAGAAGTAATCATCCTATAATTGACTGCTTACTAATGGAATCTATTAATTTATGGCCACAAAAGAATCAGCTAATTTGTGGTTAATGGTGTTTAAAAGATAAACAACATAGATTAACTCTAGGGAGCACCACCCCAGTTCTCAGGGATCTGCCTGCACAGATAGCTTTCAGTGTGGGAGAGGGAAGACAGAGGGGTTGGTGGGCAGCTGGGATCGAGCAGTGAGTCCAAATCCCCAAAGGAGTCTTCTTCACCCTCTAGAGTTTCCTCTCAAAGGTCCTTCTCTCTGGACACAACATCACCCTGGCTGTTCTTACGCAAGATCCCACCAGCACAGCAGCCCCCAACCTGCCATGCCCATGCCCACCTCTGGGCCTTTGCTGCCATGCCTCCTACCTAGCTGCCTTCCCTCCCCACTTCTGGTGAAAAATAACACAGATGATTAACAGCTAACTGAATGACTCTTCACTTGCATCGGACACCACGCTACGCGTTGCACACATAGATGAAGGACTCCTTGAAACCCCCCATGAAGTTGGTCCCAGTCTCAGCTCCATCTTACAGGTAAGAAGACCGAGGGCTGGAAAGGCAAATCCATGTGCCCCAAATTTTGGCACAGATGCACACAGGTCTGAAGCTGAAATCCAAGTCTGGTCCCAGAATCCACGCTCTACATCAGCATTTCCCAAACTTGACTCATTCTCATACAATATATCTCACCATTTCTGCAAACCATTTAGCATCTCGTGTCCTTTCTTTTTATATTTATTTATTTACTTGGCTGCACCAGGTTTTTAGCTGTGGCATGTGGGATCTAGTTCCCTAACTAGGGATCAAACCTGGACCCCCTGCATTGGGAGTACAGAGTCTTAGCCACTGGACCACCAGGGAAGTCCCTAGGATCTTTCTTTAAATCAACTCCTCCCTCTTCTTTTTCCTATTTTTTTCTTCTTCTTTTTAAATTTTCACTTCATCCCTGGCCGTTTCATCCAGGACTGATAATTTAATAACATATTTGTTTTAAAGACAAATTTGGAATAAATATCTGACTACTAAAATACACATTTGCCTGGTTCCTATCTTATAATCTTGTAAACTACCAGTGGTACAGAACTACACAAATTCTAACCGTATATCCTGACAAACCATAATCAAGTGGCTATGTGTGCAGTTGACCATAGCTAGCATCCTGCGTGCACTATTGAATTTTACCCTCGGCCAGCCCTTGCCCAATGCAACCCATCATTTGAAATGCACTGGAAGCCTCCCTTGCCCGCCTTGACTCCTCCAGCCCACAGACATCCTTCCCTTTGTGGACAGAAAATTCATGTCATTAGCAAACCACAAAAAGACAGGATGAAAACAAGGATATAGGATTTGTTTCCTCAAGTAAATTGTAAGATCCTGGAGGAGGACTGGAAAAAAAAGTGTCTCCTATATCTTGAGGGCTGAGCTCGGGGAAACAGAAATGGAAGAACACAGCCAGCATCCGATACAGCCTGGGGAAGTGGCTGGAAAGGATGCAGGAGGATGACATCTGTCGTGGCTGGGTTTGGGCTGGCCTGAATCCATCCTTCTCCATTTGCCAACAGTGTTCAGAATTCACCTGGGAACACATCCTCCCTTTTCTCAGCCGGGTGCTCCAGGGTGGGCCTGTGATTCAGGCATGGACAATTGGTGCTAAATGTCCCCTAAGCCACTGCAAGTGGTTCCGAAACGGGGCTGTGTTCAAACGGCTGGAGTCATCTTGCTCCCACAAGGAGCCTCTTGGGAATGAAGACCCCTGTGGAAGGGACTTCCCTGGTGGTCAGGGGTTAGTGCCTTGCAATGCAGGAGACAACGATTTGACTCTCGGTTGGGGAACTAAAATCTCACGTACAGTGGAACAACTAAGCCCATGTGCTTCCACTAGAGACTCTGTGCGCCACATTGAAAGACTCCACATAACACAACAAAGATCTGACACAGCCAGATAAATAAATTTTAAAAAAAATCATGGAAGATGCAGACACACGGAGAGAGCACAGAGCTTGGGACATTGTTTGAGACCCTGGATCAAGACATGCCTGAAACCAAGATCCACCACCAGGTTTTTCAGTCAACCAACATCCTCTGGGCATAAGCGTTCTTTGAGTTGAGTTTTCTGTCACTTGCAACCAAAACAGCCTGGAGAAGCTAGAGGAGCCACTGACTAAGACTCAGTTCCTGCCTCTGACTGCATCTCCTTGTGATCCTGGTGAGTCACTTCACCTTGCGTCACCGTGACCACTCCTTTAAGGATGCTTTCCACCCCTCCTCCCCATTCCTTCCTGTCCCAGTCCAGCCCATCACTCCCCAGTGTTAATTCTGTGTTCCTGTCCCCGTTTGCCAGTCATGTCTCACTCACTGCCGTACCCCGAGTGCTCAAAACAGTCCCGGCATGCGGAGGTCCTTGGTAAATGTTTATTGCATGGTCCTGCCTTGGTTTCTCCACCTGTGAAATGGAAAGGAAGTACTGCATTTTTTTCTCAGAATCCTCTGGCAGGGCTGTGCTTTGTCTCCATTGCTGCTTTCATTTAAAAAAAATCATGGAAGATGCAGACACACGGAGAGAGCACAGAGCTTGGGACATTGTTTGAGACCCTGGATCAAGACATGCCTGAAACCAAGATCCACCACCAGGTTTTTCAGTCAACCAACATCCTCTGGGCATAAGCGTTCTTTGAGTTGAGTTTTCTGTCACTTGCAACCAAAACAGCCTGGAGAAGCTAGAGGAGCCACTGACTAAGACTCAGTTCCTGCCTCTGACTGCATCTCCTTGTGATCCTGGTGAGTCACTTCACCTTGCGTCACCGTGACCACTCCTTTAAGGATGCTTTCCACCCCTCCTCCCCATTCCTTCCTGTCCCAGTCCAGCCCATCACTCCCCAGTGTTAATTCTGTGTTCCTGTCCCCGTTTGCCAGTCATGTCTCACTCACTGCCGTACCCCGAGTGCTCAAAACAGTCCCGGCATGCGGAGGTCCTTGGTAAATGTTTATTGCATGGTCCTGCCTTGGTTTCTCCACCTGTGAAATGGAAAGGAAGTACTGCATTTTTTTCTCAGAATCCTCTGGCAGGGCTGTGCTTTGTCTCCATTGCTGCTTTCTAGAGTTCTGGGAACATGGGGAGAGGGTCTCACCCACAGGTACTGCCTCTGAGCCTCCTATTCATGAGGAAGAAAGTGGTGACTTCCCTCCTTCGCTCCTTCCTTGACCTACACACCTCGTCGACAAGGAAGTCCCTCTTGACATCTGACCCAGTCTTTCATGCTGCAACTCAGGTCCTTTCTCAGGCCTGGAGTTTACAGACTTTCCAGGACATACAAGAGCATTAAAGAACCAGTTGAAAAGAAACCTTGTGAAAGAAAATAAAAGCTCCTTTGCCTCAAAGATGCCCCCATTTTCTTCCCACAACCAGTTTCCGACTTTGCAGAAAGTTCCTTTCTTGTCTATACCTATGAATAAAGCCCTTCTGGAGATGTGGGTGCAAAAGATGAGAATAAAATAAATAAACTATCTGTTTAATCGTTCCTATTGTCAAAACAATGACTGAGCCAAATACCTCTGCTCTGATTCATCCAACTGACATCCCTTGGGAGGGAGGAGGCTGGACTGAGAGTCAACAGTTCTAAACCCATTTTCCAGATGAGCTCAGAGGTTCTGCAGTGAACCTTGCAGTAAACAATAGCAGAGAAACCACTTCCTTCCCCAGCTCAGACAGTCCATCTCCCTTTAATTTAAAGGAAGGCACACACTCCACCAAGGATGCTGGCTTCATCACTGATTCAATCGTTCCTTCAGGAGAATAAAAGGCCCGTGCTGAGCCCTTCCTTCACCCTCCCCCACTCCCCGAAGGAGGAGCAGGAATTATCTGTCCATTACAAGTCTAACGACTTAATGGTTGAAAATATTTTTCCTAGCTTGTTCTTTGTCTTTTCACTGTATTTGTGGTCTTTCTTGACATCCAGGAATTTTGAATGTTTATATGCTGGGATCTTTCTGCCTTTCTTTGGGTGGTCTGGCTTTCTGTGCCTAGAACAGGCTTCACTGGGGAGTGACTTTTAGGACCCTGTTTAAGGTCACCCTGTGATCAGTTACAGAGAGGAAAGGAAAAGACCCTGATCATTGCTTCTTTCTACAAATGAGGAGATGGAGGCTCCACAGTGAGTAGGCAGCATAGCCCAAGGTTCTTGGCCTTGACTCTCTCTGCTCAGGGCTTTTTCTGCTATGTCATTAGTTAGGAAAAAATTCTTAATAAAAAATTAAGAATAGACAGAGGGTTCTAGACTACCTGGGCTGCAATGCCAAGCAATCATATCAGCTCCTTCAAAGTCAAAGGCCATTTTATCCACACATGTGACATTACATAGTTCAGTCTGAGTATCTGTCCAATGGTCCTCTGAGGCAACGAGCCCCACACATCATTCCCCTGGTAGATTTTTCCAGTCTCCTGATGGTGGACACCACAAAGGAAAAGACAAAATGATGCAACACAAACACTGAAAATTCCAGGACATCAAACGCCACCACTAATAAAATTTTAAAAACACATGACATCTAAGAAGAATAGTTACAACATAATGCCAAAGTATTAAGCCTCTCAAAATATACAAAGCTCTGACAGATCAATCAAAATGGCTAAAGACAAATCAGAGCCAAATCTCAAAAGTAGAAATGTACACGGAGGATACATTTATGAAAAACGTTTAAATTCATTAGCAACCAAAGCAATTGAGATGAAAACTATAATGAGATCACTGTGCATGCTATTCGGATAGCAATATTAAAAAGAAAATAAAACACACAGTGATGCAAGGCTCAGACTACTGGAGGGAAGATGTCCTTGGTCTTTCCGAGTTTTGTTATGCATATTAAAATCTTTACAATGTGCGTTCTTTTTTGTTCTATTTTTTTCTTTCCTTGGCTGGGCCATCCAGCATGTCAGATCTTAGTTTTCTGACTAGGGATCAAACCTGGTTTCCCTGCATTGGAAACACAGTTTTAATCACTGGACCACCAGAGAAGTCTCTGTTCTAGCATTTTCTGTTTGTAAGGAATTATTTAGAGACCACAGATAGGAAAGGAAATTTATTTCCATACCATATAAAGGAAAAAGTCAAAAGCAGCCTGCCTATATGACCAGCATTAACAGATTGGTGACATGCTGCGACAGTACCGATGCCCAGTGGAATCAAGGAAAAGGAGGATGCTTCAGAAAAGATAAAGACGGTATACTGGGTTCAAAAATCAGAGTACAAATGGGACTTCTCTAGTAGTCCAGTGGCTAAGACTCCACTCTTCCAATGCAGAGAGGCCAAGTTCCATCCCTGGTCAGGGAACTAGAGCCCACATGCCACAATTAAAAGGTCCCACATGCCTCTACAATGTGGTAGATCCTGCATGCTGCAACTAAGGTGGTGCAGCCAAATAAATAAATAATTCTAAAACCAAAAATAGAACAAAAATCAGGGTATAAAACACTATGCACACATCATTCCAGACCTGAAAAATACACACATGTATGCACAGAAAATAGTCTGGAAAAAGTACTCACCAAATTGTTAACCCTGGTTTTCTCAAGAAGGCAGAATTACTTCTTTATTTTTTTTCTCTGTTTCAATTGGTATCATATTCACCAGGACACGCAAAGGTGAAGAAAGAGTATGAGAGAAATACTCTATTGCTACTGGAAATACGATTTATTATAACCTTTCTCGACTAACATGACAATACTTAATAAAAAGTCTTACTAAGTATGAACCATTTCACCAGTAATTCTACTTCTAGGAATTTACCCTAAGGAAATAATCAGAGATGTGTGCAAAGATTTATGTACAAGGATGTGCACTGTAGAGTTATTTACAATAGCAAAAAGTTGGAATCCGCCTAAATATCCAACAATGGGGAATTGTTTAAATCAGTGTTGATTTCCTTTCATAGTAAAGGGCTGTGCATTCACTCAAACTGATGTCAACTATTGCATGAGATGATGAAATGTTCTTGATACGAAGCATAAAAAAGTTTAAACTGGCACAAGATATAGAATAGCAACATTATAACATACTATACACAATCAATTATAAATATTTATGTACAAGTGAAAGTCACTCAGTTGTGTCCAACTCTTTGCAACCCCTGTTCTATACAGTCCGTGGGTTTCTCCAGGTTAGAATACTGGAGTGAGTAGCCATTCCCTTCTCCAGGGGATCATCCCAACCCAGGGATCAAACCCAGGTTTTGCACATTGCAGGCAGATTCTTTACCAGCTGAGCCACCAGGGAAACTCAAGAATACTGGAGTAGGTAGCCTATCCCTTCTCCAGTGGATTTTCCTGACCCAGGAATTGAACTGGGGTCTTCTACATTGCAGGCGGATTCTTTACCAGCTGAGTTAATAAGAGAAGACTGAAAGATATCATGTTTCAGTGATAATCACTGGGTGATAGAGTTTTGGGTACATTTTATTTTTTCTTTTTCTTACATTTTGCCATTTCATGTGCATGTTATCTCTCACAGCCAGATTTTTAAAGAGTAATATATGTATAATATATATTATATTTCTATATATTACACATATATGTATATTTATATCTATAACCTATGATTTTATTATATTTATAATTATGTAGTATATTATAATATTTATATACATATTTTTTAACATATACACGTATCCATTCTCCCCCAAACTCACCTCTCATCCAGGCAGCCACATAGCATTAAGCAGAGTTCCCTGTGATACATAGTAGATTCTTATTGGTTATCTATTCTAAATACAGCAGTGTATACATGTCCATTCCAAACTCCCTAACTATTCCTTCCCCCCACCCTTTCTCCCTGGAGCCATAAGTTCATTCTCTAAGTCTGTGAGTCTCTTTCTGTTTTATAAGTTCATTTGTATAATTTCTTTTTAGATTCTGCATATAAGGGATGTCATATGATATTTCCCTTTATCTGACTTAACATTCTTCAATATGACAATCTCTAGGTCCATCCACGTTGCTACAGATGGCATTATTTCATTCTTCTTAATGACTGAGTGATAATCCATTGTATATATGTACCACATCTTCCTTATCCATTCTTCCATTGATGGACATTTAGGTTGCTTCCATGTCTTGGCTATTGTAAAACAGTGCTGTAATGAACTTTGAGGTGCATATACCATTTCAGACAGACTTTTTTTTAAGGGAGAAAAAAATCCTAGGAACATTTAAGTGAAAATAGATGTACTTTTGTCTGTAAATTCCAATTTCCAGGCCAGGCTACTAGATGTTGAGAATGACAAAGCTCTTGGGGAATCAAAAGACCAGGTTCATGATTAAAAAAGCTCCCTTCTAGACATCCTCTCTTTATGTCACTTAGAGTCAGTCCTCTCCTCCAAGCCATGTCTAGCCCATCTGTAAATCTTTTAGAGCTCTGAGAAGAAAATGGACCTGTTTTTAATATCCAGGGACAGAATCTGGTCAAGTCCAGCTGTGGTTCACTGTGGCTGACACTTGCTCAATCACCTCTGTGTTGTGAAATGATGAAGAATTAGCCATATTCTCAGAGAGCCCATTGTCGGGACAGGGCAGACATTTCCAAATACGTGTTGTGGGGCTCATCCCTTCTTCCTGTAGGTACAATCAACCCGTTTGCTAAAGACAAATCACAGAAAGCCTGCAACGGCACCCCCATTGTCTAGATGTCTAACCCAGATGATCCAAGCTCAGACAGATCTAAAAATATAAGGGAACTTCATGCTGATAGGGACCAGAAGGAGGGCAGGTTACAAGCTCTAGCATGCTGCAACTAAGTCCTGGTGAAATCAAATAAACAAAAATAAATATTCTTTAGAATAAATTTTTTAAAAAGTAACAGAAAAGAAAGCCCCTGGGAGGTGCTCCTGCCCTTGGTGTCTCTCCCAAAGCAAGCAGAGCCTTTGATTTCCAGACATGTGCAAGCTGGTGGTGGCTGAGGCTGGCATTCCAGACCTTCCCTCCATGCCTCCCTGCACCTGAGCTGGCTGCCTGGCAGAGGTCACACCCAGGTGACTGCACAGCACCACACCCTCAAGGCCAACAGAATGAAGACAAAAAGAAAGAATCTGTGTCTGCAACCAGGCTTGAGAACCCACGATCTTCAGCCTCTGTATTCTAAAAGGCAAGTGCATTGGAGTCAGCCAGCTGGATTCAAACCCAGAGGCTCCTGTCCTCAGAACAGACAATCAGGGTCAAGAAAACCAATGGCCTTCTGACCTGGCCTTTGAAGGCCTGAGTCCTAGGGGATTCCCTGGTGGTCCAGTGGTTAAGAATCCACCTTGCAATGCAGATTCACAGGTTCAATCCCTGGCTCTAGAGATTGCTGCTCTCTAGCTGTGTGATCTTGGCAAAGTTAAACAACCTCTCCTGACTTTCTCCGAAAAGTGGAGGGAATCCCAACACATCCCTCAAAAGTTGTCATAGAATTGTTGATATTGTTGTTGTTGTTCAGTCACTCAGTTGTGGTCAACTCTTTTGCAGCCCCATAGACTATAGCCTGCCAGGATCCTCTGGCCACGCAATTTCCCAGGCAAGAATACTGGAGTGGTTGCCTTGCCTTCCTCCAAGGGAAGGGATCAAACTTGCATCCTTGAATTGGCAGGCAGATTCCTTTACTACTGACTCACCAGGGGGAAAAAAAGAAGCTAAACCAAGGAGAACAGCAGCAGTGGTACCTGGTTGTAGTAACTGCTCAATAAAAGATCCTGCTAGATCAGTACCAACATGAGTCCATTTCAGCACTAGGTCCAGGGGTCCCCAGAGGTGTCCTTATTTGAGGAACAAATGGGTAACTTGGCTCATTAATCAATGTTTTCTGAATGAAGGAGCTTCTTCAATCTATTCAAAAGCACTTTCAATGTCAGTGCTTGGTTAGATATAAGAAATCTTCCTTTCCAAGATCTGAATCTTTGGGAACAGCTTAAGTTTCTATAGTTTGCCCTCAAACTAAAACACAAGGTGTCAGAAAGGCTTTAGGATTACTAATTGTGATCAGCAGAATTCTAAGCTGCCCCCGAGGTTTACTTCCCATGAGGTAGGTTTTGTAGAAACACCTTGTCTTGAGTGTGGGCAGGACCTGTGAATATGATGGGATGTCACCTCCTCCTCCCTCCTCCCCCAGATTATGTTACAAGGCAAAGATGAGGGGATTTTACAGATGTAATCAAGGTCCTGGGACACTCACTGGACACTGAGTTCATCAAAAGGAGATTATCCTGAGTAGTAGTAGTTGTTCAGTTGCAAAGTCGTGTCCAACTCTTTGTGACCCCATGGACTGCAGCACACCAGGCTTCCCTGCCCTTCATCATCTCCCGGAGTTTGCTCAGACTCATGTCCATTGATTCAGTGATGCCATCCAACCATCTCATCTTCTGTTGCCCTCTTCTCCTCCTGCCCTCAATCTTTCCCAACATCAGGGTCTTTACTAATGAGTCTTATTCTGATGGGCCTGACCTAATTAGGTGAGCCTTTTAAAAGAGGGTCAAGAGTTGAGAGATGAAGAAGACAGACTCTTAGTAGACCCAGGGTACTCCTACTGCCCTGGAAAAAGCCAGACACCATGAGTTCTATGGCTGCCAGGAAATGAATTTTGCCAACAACCACATGACCTTAGGACTGGACCCCAGGTGCTGAAAGAAACCCCGGCCCCGGGCAACATGTTGACAGCAGCCTTGAGAGACTCTGGGCAGAGGACCCAACTATACTGTGCCTAGAATCCTGATCCTCAAAAAACAGTGAGATAATAAGTGGATGTTGTTTAAGTCACCAGGTCTGTGGGGTAATCTGTCCTGCACTGGAGATGCACACGTTAATCGTTGCCATTTTTCAGGGCGTAATTGCTAAGAGCCTTCTGCAGTGGATCTCCTGGGATGTTCTCAACTGGAGTAAGTTCCAACGATCTCCCCATTTTGTAAATAGTGAAACTGAGGACCAGAGTAGTTCTACAAATTGGCCACAGCTAGTTGGCAGTGGAGGCAAAGCTTAAATTTAAAATTTAAATCCGGGTCTGCTCCCAGCACCTGCTGTCAGTTACTAAGTCTTGCACTATTTTAACATATGTATGAAAATATAAGTGTTTAAAGTTCTGAAAGGGTGGACATTCACGTTGGTAATCTGGATGGTGAGATGAGAAGGGATGGTTTACTCTTGCATTCTTTCTACAATTTCTAGTTTCTTTTATGGTGAATATTATTTTTAACAGAAAATGTCAATAAGACTTTTTTTAACAGAAAAAGAAAGATAAAAGTGCTCAGCCTCCACAGTGACCATCTCTTGAGTAGTGGGGTTAGAGATCACTTTTTAAATGTCCTTTTTTTAAAATTATCTCTATTCTATACAACAGTTTCAGCCATCCACAAGAAATGTTGACTGGTGCAGCTTTGAAAAGGCACCAACCAGAAAGGACAAGTGAACACACCACAGGATGTGAAAATTAAAAGGCAGAAAAGGGGACAGACACTGCCGGTGCCTGGCCCCAGACACTCGGCAAGGAAAGGGCCAGGGTCTGAAACCTGAGCAAAAACAGAGTCTTGTTCTAACAAGAGCAAATTCTCCGGCCAACTGGAAACGAGGCTTCAGGTCTTCCGAAAGAGGTAGCTGTCTTGCTCTCCGAGCAACTGGGTTTTTATTAAACATTTGCAGCTTTTTCTGCAAATGCTGTCACCCGAAACTTTGTTATTTTAATTGGTAGCTATTCCTGTGGGCTCCTGTGGGGAGAACAAAAGCTGCTAAGAAATCAGGGCTCCTGGCAACTTTTCTTCAATATGGGGAAAGCTAAGGAAGGTGTGTTCACCAGCCCTCAGCACACAGGCTTTGGATGGAGCTAACATTTTGGTTTGACACTAACCATTTATTCATTACTAGCTCTGTGCTGAACCTTCTCAGTGCAGCCTGTCATTTTACCCTTCCACATCTGTGTGAGGTGAGTGATAGAATTGTTCCCATTTTACAGATGGGGAAGTAGAGATTTAGGAGATCGAGTAATAATACAAATACCACATTTCCTAAAATCGAAGACATTCTGTAATTTTATATTCCACTAATTTGCCATCTATGGGGTTGCACAGAGTCAGACACAACTGAAGCAACTTGGCGGCGGCAGCAGCAAGAAAACAAACACCCAGCTATCATTGTCAGACAATATCAATGAAAAGATGAATCTTGATTCTAGAGACATCAAAACATGCCTCTAGAAAACCCACAGCTGGGTCTTCCCTGCAGTCCAGTGGTTATGATCCAGGCTTCCTGGAGGGCGAGGGTTCAATCCTGGTCAGGGAACTAAGATTCCGCAAGTCATGTGGTATAGCGAAAAAAAGAAAACCCATGGCTATATGCAGTGTTGGTATCCTGGGTTGGATCCCAGAACAGGAAGAAAGAAAATTAATGGAAAACTGGTGAGATCAAAGTCATTTAGTTAATAGTATTATACTAACGTTAATGTGTTCATTTTGACAAACGTGCAAATGGGAGTGTATAAGATGTTTGTATTAGGAGAAGCTGGGTGAAAGGTAGAGGGGGATTCCCTCTGCTGTCTTTGCAACTACACTATAAATCTAAAATTATTCTAAAATAAATTTTGTTTTTTAAAAATTAATAAAATATGGTAAATGCTAACTCTGATGCAGGACTCTTGCCTAGCCACTAGTGTGGCATTGATAAAATGACAACACACAGACCAATGGAACAGAATACAGACTCCAGAAAGAGGTCCACACATACAGAGTCAACTGACTTTCAACAACACTGTCAAAGCAATTCAAAGAAGAGGGGCCAGTCTTTCAATAAATGGTGCTGGAACAATTACGTATTCATGTGCAGAAAATGAACCTCATACCTCACACTATACAAAAAAAAATAAGTTGAATGGATCATAGGAATCCCACTACTGGGCATATGTCCTGAGGAAACCATAACTGAAAAAGACACATGTACCTCAACATTTATTACAGCTATTTTAATAGCCAGGACATGGAAGCAACCTAGATATCCATTGGTAGATGAATGAATAAAGAAGCTCGGTACATATATACAATGGAATATGACTCAGCCATAAAAGGGAATGAATCTGAGTCACTTCTAATGAGGTAGATGAATCTAGAACCTGTTACACAGAGTGAAGTAAGTCAGAAAGAGAAAAACAAATATTGTATATTAACGTATATGTATGGAATCTAGAAAAATGGTACTGATGAACCTATTTTTAGGGTAGGAATAGAGACTCAGACATAGAAACAGATTTATTGACACAGTGGGGGCAGAAGAGAGTGGGACAAACTGCGAGAGTCCACTGAAATATATACATTATCATATTTTAAAAAGATAGCTAGTGGGAAGCTGTTGTATAGCATAGGGAGCGCACCCTAATGCTCTGTGATAACCTAGAGGAATGGGGTGGAGTGGGAGATAGGGGGGAGATTCTAGAGGGAGGGGACATATGTATACCGATGGCTGATTCATGTTGATGTATGGCAGAAACCAACACAATATTGTAAAGCAATTATCCTCCAATTAAAAGTAAACAAATTAAAAAAAAATTTAAGTCCCAGAACTTCTTGCCTGGTACATAAGCTTTAATACATAGAATTCAAATTTGAAATAAATAAATGGATCATACGTCTAAATGTAAAACCTAAAACTATAAATCCTCTAGAAGAAAACCCTGGAAGAAGACCTCTGTGACTTTGGAGTATGCACAGGTTTTTTTAGATAGAACACGAAAGCCATAAACCTTAAATGATAAAATTGATAAACTGGATTTTAATCAAAATTTAAAGCTTCTGATCCTCAAAAAGCACTGTTACAAAAATAAAACGACAAGCCACAGACTGGGACACTATAGTGGCAAAAGGTACATCTTATGAAGGACTGGCATCCAGAATATACAAATAAGTCTCACAACAGAACGCTGAGAAAACAAGGACTCTATTAAAAATGGGCAACACAGTGAACTGACACTTCACCAAAGGATATATGTGAACACTAAAATTAGCAAATGAAAAGATGCTCCATATAACTAGGTGGCTAAACAAAATGAAACAACCCACTTGACAATACCAAGTGCTGGTGAGGTTGAGCAACAACCAGGACCCATTCACAATGTTGGAGGGAGAGCAAAACTATACAGCCACCTTAGAAACCATCCTAGGACTTCTCTGGTGGCCCATTGGATAGGAATCCACCTGTCAGTGCAGGAGACGCAGGTTCAATCCCTGGTCAGGGAAGATCCCACATGCCGCGGAGCAACTTAGCCCATGAGCCACAACCACTGAGCTCGAACTCTGGAGCCTGGGAGCTGCAACCACTGAGCCCATGAGTTGCGGCTACTGAAGCCTTGGCACCCTAGGGCCTGTGCTGCAACAGTAGAAATCTCAGAGATGAGAAGCCTGTGCACTGCAACGAAGAGCAGCCCCTGCTCGCCACAACTAGAGAAAACCCGTGCACAGCAGCCAAGACCCAGAGCAGCCAGAAATACAAATAAATAAATAAATAAAATTTTAAAGAAAGAAACCATCCTAGATCTATCTCTATATAAATAAAAACTTACATTTACACCAAACTCTGTACATGAGTGCTTATAATGGCTTAACTCATAATCACCCCAAACTGGAAACAGACCAAATGTCCATCAGAAGGTGAAAGTATAAACTAACTTGTATATCTAGACAATGGGAAACTGACCACTGTACACACAGCAGCATGGACGAATCTCAGCTGCATTGCGCTAAGTAAAAGAAGCCAGACTCAGAAGCTAGGTACCATATGATTCCATTTCTATGACCTGCTGGAGAAGGCAGAACTATGGAAGAGAATTCTCTAAGATTAGTAGTTGCCACAGGCTGAGGG
Organism: Madoqua kirkii; assembly: GCA_006408675.1. Classification (NCBI taxonomy): domain Eukaryota; kingdom Metazoa; phylum Chordata; class Mammalia; order Artiodactyla; family Bovidae; genus Madoqua; species Madoqua kirkii. The sequence continues at coordinate 84,540 of SJYC01137181.1, forward strand.
TAGTCACTCAGTCGTGTCCAACTCTCTGAGACCCTATGGACAGTAGTCTGCCAGGCTCCTCTGTCCATGGAATTCTCTAGGCAAGAATACTGGAGTGTGTTGCCATTCCCTTCTCCAGGGGATCTTCCTGACCCAGGGATTCAATCTGAGTCTCCTGCACTAAGAGCAGATCCTTTACCATCTGAGCCACCAGGGAAGGATAGAGGCAATGGTTGACTAAACAGTGACACAAGGAAATTTTAGGGACAATGGAAATGTGGTATAGTTGGGTCGTGATGATGGTTACACGTCTGCAATATGCTGCAAATAAATTCATAGGCCTGTATACCTGAAAAGAGTGGGCATTATTGTTTGTAAATTATGCCTCAATAAACCTGACTTTAAAAAAAGCAAAAAGTAAGATCCAGCTCATAACTGTGTGTGATTTAACCCATGTAAGTGGGGGGCAGAGGGGAGCCAGGGAGGGAGAGGGTAAATTTGAATTTATTATTATAATTTAAGAACCAGCAGATTTCGACTTCCTTGCTGGTCCAGGAGGTTAAGACTTTACACTTCCAATGTAGAGGGGGTTTGATCCCTGGTCAAAGAACTAAGATCCTAAGATCCCACATACCTTGTGGTAAGGTATAGCCAAAAAAAAAAAAAAACCCTCACAAAAATCAGCAGATTTCATCTAAAACTGTGTATATCCACTTTTTCTTTGATAAAGTTGAGGCTCTAGCAACACTGAGCCCCTCTTTCTCACACAACAAGTACCAGCTAGATCCACTGGAGACAGAACATGAGTTCTTCCATTTGCCCCAATCCCCACCACCCTCTATTACCTCTCTGCCTTGGAAGCCTACCTCATTCATTTAAGGACACTTGCTCATGGGCATGTAGAGTGTGTGACTCTTGCTGTAAACCCCATATGCATGATGGCTTCAGAAAAAGAAACACAAAGGACTTCCCTGGTGGTTCAGCTAGGACTCGGTGCTTTCACTGCCAGGGCCTGGGTTCAATCCCTGGTTGGGGAACTAAGATTTGCAAGTCTCATAGCACAGCCCGTAAGGAAAAAAAAAAAAAAAAAAGGCAAAAAGGCAAAACAAAAACTCTCTAGCATAAACTGCTGGATGTCTTCCCATTAGCCAGTCTCCTTCCTCCTCTCTCAGAGAAATCCTGAATCATCAAAGCCCAAGATGAGTTTGGCTAAAGGACCACATTTTGATGCCTCCTTTGCAAAGTGTGTGGCCAATGTTATATAAGCAGAAGTCAGTAGGTGTGGCATCCATGAGAGTTCTTTAAGGGGCTGACTCAGTTGGAAGAGAGCCTTTTTGCCACTCCTCATTCTTCATTATTCCTGACTGGAAAATGGATATGATGGTTGGAGCACCAGCAGCCATCTTGGGACTAAAGGGAGAAGCCAAAGGAAGCACAGCCACCTTGGCTCTGGCACCAGAGAGCCTGTAACTGAATGCCAGCCACTACCCATCCCTGGGTGTTAAGTGGGAAAATAAGCCCTAGTTACAGTTGACTCTAATTGCTACTTGATACAATAGTAAACATTAATGATATTTTCTGTGTCTTCAGGATAATTCTAAGACTATTCATATAGCAACTCACTTAAGCTCTGCTGCTGCTGCTGCTGCTAAGTCCCTTCAGTCATGTCTGACTCTGTGTGACCCCATAGATGGCAGCCCACTAGGCTCCCCCGTCCCTGGGATCCTCCAGGCAAGAACACTGGAGCGGGTTGCCATTTCCTTCTCCAATGCATGAAAGTGAAAAGTGAAAGTGAAATCGCTCAGTCGTGTCCAACTCTTTGCGACCCGGTGGACTGTAGCCCACCAGGCTCCTCCATCCATGGGATTTTCCAGGCAAGAGTACTGGAGTGGGTTGCCATTGCCTTTCTTTCCACAGAGGTTGCTAAACCATTAGTTGTAAATCTGGAATTGCTGAAGAACACCATGCAAAAAAGCCTGCCTGAGACGTCCCTGGTGGGTCAGTGGTTTAGAATTCTCCTTCCAAGGCAGGGGACATAGGTTCCATCCCTGGTTGGGGAACTAAGACTCCACATGCTGTGGAGCAACTAAGCCAGCTACAGCAGGCTGTGAGCCCCAACTAACCGAGCCCATGTGCCCTAGAACCCATGCTTCACAAGAGAAGCCTGTGCTGCAACTAGAGGAAGCCACGCATGCGGCAGCTAGAGCCCAAGCACCCCAATTAAAGCCTGAGCACCTCAACAAAGACCAACAGCAGCCAAAAGAAAAGGAAAGAAAAAAGCCTGCCTGAGAAAGAAACCAACCAATGGAAAGCACAGAGGAGAAACGAAGAGTCCGGGGAAAATCAAGTGCTACTAACATTTTTCTTTTTTTTTTTTGCTTCCCTAGATCCATCCATTCCTGAACCCCCAAATTAAAAACATGGGTCCCAAATTAGACCTGGACTCAAAACCAATATCTGCTACTTATCAACTGTGTTCTGAGGTGTGATGGTCTTTTGCTTTTTCCTGCCCAACAGCCATTCCCCTTTTTTTGTAATAGTAGTGTCTGACTTGCTTTGGAAAACTTATTCCTCTTCTATATTTGGTCCTCGTGGACTACAGATTTGACCTTATCCCCTGGAACCAGGGCAGACCAATGAGTCACAACGGTTGGGTCACAAATGGGCACTTGACCAAGCTGGACCAATAGCAGTCAGCCCTAGGTTCTGCTTTCGCACTCTGTTTGCTGAACTTGCCAGGCTAGAAATTGCATCAAGAGCTGCAGGTGGCTAAGAGGGGAGCATCCTGGAAATCAGGGTCAAGGGACAGAGAGAGATTCTTTCCATGTCCCAGGGGCTGACCTTTCAGTGTCATAAGCCAATTTATTCCTTCTTTTTTTTTCCCCTTTCTGTTTAATTGAAATACAATTAACATACCATTGAATAAGTTTAAGGTGTACAACAGAATGACTTGACATATGTAAACACTGCAAAATGATTACCACAATAAGTTTATAAGTTTAATGTCCATCCCCTCATTAGTTACATTTTTTTTCCTTTGTGATGAGAACTTTTAGGATCTACTCTCTTCGTGCTCGTAATTGTCATGCTCAGTCACTAAGTTGTATCCAACTCTTTTGTGATCCCATGGACTGTAGCCCACCAGGCTCCTCTGTCTTTGGGATTTTCCAGGCAAAAATACTGGAGTGGGTTGCAATTTCCTCCTCCAGGGAATCTTCCCGACCCAGGGATCAAATCCACGTCTCCTGTGTCTCCTGCATTGGCAGGCGAGTCCCGTTTACCACTGTGCCTCTTTTGCTCCCTTAGCAACTTTGAAATGCACCATCCAGCAGTGTTAACTAAAGTCAATCCATTGAACATGACATCCCCAGGGTTTATTTATCTTACACTGGAATCTTGTACCTTTTGTCCACTTCCATCCATTTTATCCACCCACCACCCCACCCCTCCCCATCTCTGGCAACTACCAATCTGATCTCTTCTTCTATGAGCTTGGGTTTTTTGGGTTTTGGTTTTGTTGGTGGTGGTGTTTTTGTGTTTTGTTTTGTTTTTTTTTTTTTTGATTCATATACAGGTGAGAGCGTACAATATTTGTCTTCTTTCTGACTTATCTCATTTAGCACAGTGCTCTCCAGGTCCACCAAGTTGTCACCTTCTTTTGTTTATTTAACCCAGTGAGAGTTCACGTTCTGTCATTTAAACTTGGGTGAGTTTCTAAGTTTGTTTAACCCAGTGAGAGTGCATTTTCTGTCACCTAGACTTGGGTGACTTTCTGCAGCTCTGCTAGACACCAACCACCTCCTCAGTGCCATGTGACTTCACAAGCTCACTGACACATTGGCTGCAGACTCTCCTTGGGGGCTGAGCGCCAGCTCTCCTCACTGGAGGCAAGGATGACCCAACTGTGCCCAGGAGGTCCCTTCTCATAATCCCCAGAAGAAGGTTAAGGACCTGGGTCTCCAGCATCCAAGCAGAGACTGCAGATAAATGTGTCGGATATTGCCCGAGGAGATTCTTCCATGGGCAGAGACACTGAAGTTTCATGAGGCAAACCTCCCTTCTGGAAGAGGTCACAGCGCACACAGACCTGCCTGAACAGGCTGCCACTCACTGAAAACATGGGTCTTTTCAGGTGCTGAATAGGAGTCCTTTATTCAAGGCCTTTTAAGGAAGACACACCCTTTTCCTCCTGGCTGTGCCCCCACTTGGATTAAGTCCCTTGGCCAGCTGCATAGACAGCGAAGCAAAGGACTGTTCCCGTGACTTGGGGACAGACCAAGAGGTAACAATGGGTGTGCCCCAGAATAGTCCATGATGACCAAATCCAGCACTGGAACCGGTGGCCCCAGCCCACATTCCCTGTTCAGTCTGCAAATTCTCCAGTCTCTACATCTGAAGCCAGCATCATTCACATCACAATCTGTATTCCGGCTCTCTCTCTCATAAAGTGAAGACCTGGCATTATCAAGCCCGCGTGCGCATGTGGCAGCCAGGCTTTCAGTGAGTGGATATCCCTCAGCCTGCTCGTCTTCCTGCTGGGCACCCACAGGAATTTGGACCTGTGGTCTGGATATTGCCAATGGCAAACTCATCTCATCCATTTCATTCAGACCCAACCCACCAGGTTCAGTCATGGCTCTCTTGTCTGTTCCTTAAACAGCTCCAGGGCCTTTGCACATGCTCCCCAACTGCACAACTCAGCCCCTGAAGCCTCCTGTGGCCCCAAAAAGTTTCTGCTTAAATGTCACCTCCTTAGAGAACTCTCTGGCGCCCTATTCTTTTCTTCTTTCTCTTCTTTTTCTCATTATCTTTTGTTCTTTTTGATTCCTCCCTTCTTTCTCTCCCTCTTTTTTCTCCCTCCTTCCCACCCTTCCATCCTTCCTTCTTCTGTTTTTTCACCTCCTTATCATTATTGGAGGCACTAAAAAGCATACATTCCCCTTTATGTCAGCCCACTAAGGAAACACTCAATTTTCCCTACCCACATTCATCTAATAAACAACAAATTCCACGTTTTTAAGGAAAACCGAATTTCAAAGAAATCCCCAGCTTTTCTCTGAACCCCCCTCCAGCTTCCAAGGGCACTCAGAGCCTCTATGCTCCCCAGATCCTAGGGTCAGGACCCCGATGGAAGGGAGACATCCCAAAGACTCCCAACTCCACAAATAAAATGAAGAACATCAGTATGTACAGTCACCCTCATGCCACCTCCTCCTACCAAATACATCCCAAACAGCCCCCTCCTGAACCAAACACACTTGAGATAAATGGCCTCAAGCACCACCACAATCCCAAAGACTCCCAACTCCACAAATAAAATGAAGAACATCAGTATGTACAGTCACCCTCATGCCACCTCCTCCTACCAAATACATCCCAAACAGCCCCCTCCTGAACCAAACACACTTGAGATAAATGGCCTCAAGCACCACCACCGCCCTCCCCCGAACCTGGGTATTGCTTTCTCTCTCAAAATAAAAGGGGGGGGGGCGGTTCTCAAGTGTTTTCTTGCCAATTCAGGTATGTAAGCATGGTTGAAGGGCACCCCAAATTGAAATGGTGGGGAACAGAGGCCCCCTTCCAACAGAGCTCTGTTTATATCACTCTTAAGAAAGGTGAGCTGTGCCCTCGTGACCTAATCTCTTTCCCCCTTCTCTCTCGGCCACACTGTCCCCTCCTAAAACACAGAATAAACTTTAGAGGCTGCATCCACCTCAGAGCAGTCTTGCTGATCTAGAGGACATCACCGCACACAGCTGAATCCTCCCGGCACTGCCAGGGAGCCCACATACCGCCCGAGCTGCCTCCACGGGTTGCAGCCTGCCCGCAAGGGAAGCAAGCTGCAATTTCCTTTACCAACATTTTATTTGAAAGAAGGAAAGCCAGGTAAATGTGGCCAGAGCCCAGCCCGGCCCCCAACCCACAGCCTCCAAGGTCACATGCCCCCCAGCGAGGGGTTGCTGGGCCCCACTGGGAACTCCCATTCCTTGGGGGCTGCTGGACCTCCAGGGTTGGGTGCACCCATGAGCCTCCTGGGCCGGCACACGCCAGGATGACTCCTGGGTGAGTCATTGTCCTTGAGGCTCAAAGAGGTGCCCTGGACAAATCCACCGGAATTTCCACAGCACTAACAACAGCTGCCGTGACAGCGGCCTGGTGAGCAGTGCCTGGGGGCATGACAGGTCCCCCTCAGTGCCTTGGAACCCTACTGACCTACCCCAGTGAATGGCTTACACTGCATGCCCTCCCCCTAACTTATATTCACCTGGGACCTCAGAATGAGACTTTATTTGGAAATAGAGTCTTTGCAGACTTAATTCAGGTAAGGATAGAAATAGGACTTTCCAGGTTGTGCTAAGAACCCATCTGCCAATACAGGAGACACAAGAGATGAGGGTTCGATCCCTGGATTGGGAAGAACCCCTGGAGAGCATGGCAACCAATTCCAGTATTCTGGCCTGGAGAAGCCCCATGGACAGAGGAGCCTGGCGGGCTGCAATCATCCATGGAGTAGCAAACAGTTGGACATGACTAAAGCAACTTACACACACACACACAAGGATAGAAATAAGATCACCTTTGATTAAGATAGACCCTAAATCAATCAAGAGTGTCTTTATAAGAGATAGAAAAGGACACACAGAGACACCAAGAGGAAAAGGCCAAGAGAAGACGAGGCTGAGACTGGAGAGGTGAGGCTACAAGCCAAGGAACTCCAGGGATCGTCTGCAGCCACCACAAGCTAGGGGAGAAGCATGGGCAGATTTGCTCTCAGAGTCTCCAAGAAGAATCGGTTTTGGAATCATTTTGGACTTCTGACCTCCAGAACTATGAGAAAATACATTTCTGTTGCTTTAAGCCACCCATGAGTGGTAACTTACTATGGTACCCACAGGAAATACACTCAGGGAGCAAAAGGACCTTACTCTACATTTTTTCTATGGGACAAATTGCCCCTTTAGTGGGGTGGATAAGGGGTCAGCAAAGCTAGAGCTAGAAACAGTACAGGATTTGGTGTCATTCTCATTACCACTACCATTACCATCATCACCACCACCATCACCATGACCACCACCACCATGACCACCACCATCACCACCACCACCACCACTATCACCATCATCACCACCACCACCACCATTACCATCACTGTCACCATCATCACCATTACCACCATTACCACCACCACCACCACCAGCATCACCACCACCACCACCACCACCATTACCACTGTCACCACCACCATCACCATCACCACCACTGTCACCATCATCACCATCACCACCATCACCACCACAATCACCACCACCACTGTCACCATTACCACCACCACCATCATCACCATCACCACCACCACCACTGTCACCACCACCACCATCACCACCACTGTCACCACCACCACCATCATCACCACTGTCACCACCATCACCACCACCACCACCATCACCACCACTGTCACCATTGCCACCACCACCATCACCATCATCACCATCGTCACCATATCACCACCATCACCATCACCATCACCACTGTCAGCATCACCACTGTCACCATCATCACCACCATCATTATCACAGGTTGTTACCTAGTCTCCATGTACTTCATGCTGTGTGCTAAACACTATCTATATCCCTTCTCCAATCTTCCCACTGATGCTCCAAGTTAGCTTTATTGGCTTCCATTTTTCCTGACTTGGAAACTGAGAGATTAAATAACATCTAGGAGTTCTGAGCTCAGACGGCCAAATCCCCACTCTCCATGCTTACTAGCTTGTGACCTCTGGCAAATTCCTTACCTGGCTGATTCTCACACCCCACACAAGGGTGCCCACTTAGAGTTCTCTTGGGGGTGCATGAGATGCATGTGCTCAGTCACATCTGTCTCTGTAACTCCATGGACTGTAGCCCGCCAGGCTCCTCTGTCCATGGGATTTTTCCAGGCAAGAATACTGAAGGAAGTTCCCATTTCCTCCTCCAGTGGATCTTCCCAACCCAGAGGTTGAACTCGCATCTCCTGGCATTGGCAGATAGATTCCTTACCACTGAACCACCAGGGAAGCCACTGATGTCCAAACAATGCAGTTTTTGTCCTGCTCTTGCCCCATCAGCTACCAGAGGAGGAAGGGGGCCCTTTTGGTCTCCAATCCCATATTATTAACTCCCTTCCTAGCCTCCTCTGCCCTCCTCTCAGAAATGTCTGGAGTGCAGAACCAGGAGCTCTAAGGCCCACTAGGAAATGTGATTACTTTTAATTCTTACAGGACCCCCTGCAACTCCTCCAAAATTGAAACCTAAGCAAGCCCACACCCCCAAGGTCAGGATTGGCTACAAAACCTGCAGGGCCCATTGCAAAATGCACATGTTAAATATTATTAAGAATTTCAAAGGACTCCCCTGGCATTCCAGTGGTTAAGACCCCACGCTTCCAATGCATGGGGCTTGGGTTCAATCCCTGGTCAAGGAACCGGATATCACACACTAAGTAATTTGGCCAAAAGCTAAAAATTTTTTTAAAAAGAAAAAGGAATTTCAAGACTCTGACAAAAAGCATTAATAGAGCACACCACTGTCACCACCATCACCACCACCACCACCATCACCACCACTGTCACCATTGCCACCACCACCATCACCATCATCACCATCGTCACCATATCACCACCATCACCATCACCACTGTCAGCATCACCACTGTCACCATCATCACCACCATTACCACCATCACCATCATCACCACCATCATTATCACAGGTTGTTACCTAGTCTCCATGTACTTCATGCTGTGTGCTAAACACTATCTATATCCCTTCTCCAATCTTCCCACTGATGCTCCAAGTTAGCTTTATTGGCTTCCATTTTTCCTGACTTGGAAACTGAGAGATTAAATAACATCTAGGAGTTCTGAGCTCAGACGGCCAAATCCCCACTCTCCATGCTTACTAGCTTGTGACCTCTGGCAAATTCCTTACCTGGCTGATTCTCACACCCCACACAAGGGTGCCCACTTAGAGTTCTCTTGGGGGTGCATGAGATGCATGTGCTCAGTCACATCTGTCTCTGTAACTCCATGGACTGTAGCCCGCCAGGCTCCTCTGTCCATGGGATTTTTCCAGGCAAGAATACTGAAGGAAGTTCCCATTTCCTCCTCCAGTGGATCTTCCCAACCCAGAGGTTGAACTCGCATCTCCTGGCATTGGCAGATAGATTCCTTACCACTGAACCACCAGGGAAGCCACTGATGTCCAAACAATGCAGTTTTTGTCCTGCTCTTGCCCCATCAGCTACCAGAGGAGGAAGGGGGCCCTTTTGGTCTCCAATCCCATATTATTAACTCCCTTCCTAGCCTCCTCTGCCCTCCTCTCAGAAATGTCTGGAGTGCAGAACCAGGAGCTCTAAGGCCCACTAGGAAATGTGATTACTTTTAATTCTTACAGGACCCCCTGCAACTCCTCCAAAATTGAAACCTAAGCAAGCCCACACCCCCAAGGTCAGGATTGGCTACAAAACCTGCAGGGCCCATTGCAAAATGCACATGTTAAATATTATTAAGAATTTCAAAGGACTCCCCTGGCATTCCAGTGGTTAAGACCCCACGCTTCCAATGCATGGGGCTTGGGTTCAATCCCTGGTCAAGGAACCGGATATCACACACTAAGTAATTTGGCCAAAAGCTAAAAATTTTTTTAAAAAGAAAAAGGAATTTCAAGACTCTGACAAAAAGCATTAATAGAGCGGGCCTTTCTGAGCATGGGGACCTGTATAACCACCCAGGTCACACACCCATGGAGAGGGCGCTGCCCTTGGACTCTGCTGACCTCCGTGGTTACCCACAAGACTCTTTGCTGTTGCTCCATACTCTTGGGCAACACCTGCTTTCTCCCTGTGACCCCACCCAGGCCGAAGGTCTGTGCTGATGCTACTGGGGTGAAGACAGAAGTCTCTGGCACGTAGTCGGGCTGGTGCAGGGGTAGAATCATTGATGAGACCGTAAAACCTCAGCAAGTCTGCCACACACCCCATCGAAAAATGTAAGCTAACACTGATTCGGCCTTTTCTACGTGGGGTTTCAAGCTGTGGCCTGCCTAATCCTGTGTTTGATTTGGTCTGATTAACTTGATTCGACACACAGAAAAGGACAGCGGGTGAACTGCAACCCTGCCCCTACTAGGGCCACGTTAAACTTTCCATGAAATCTATATGAAGAAGTAGCCAGTATGGATTCAGCAGTTTACCTGAATAAGGAGCACAGGTGCTGAACAAATGAACAGAAGGGTCATTGGGGAGGGAGACTAGTTAGCAATTAAGGCCTCCTGGCCTTGAAGGATCAGCAAGTAAGGCAGGGAGGGGACCGTTACTAATAAAAAATTGCAATTGATAGAGTTCTTTCTGTCTATCCAGGCTTTGGGCTAAGGCAGGAGCTGGCAAACTTTTTCTTTAAAGGCCCAGATGATAAACATTTTAGGCTTCATGGGTCTTATGGTCTATGTTGCAATACTCAACTTTGAGGCTGTATGCAGAGAGCTGTAGTGCTATACACAGTAGGTAAGTGAATGGATGTGACTGGGACTAGGAACACTTTATTTACAATAGCAGATGTCATGGGCTGTAGTTTGCCAACCCCTGGACTAAGTGATATAGATATAGTATGTCATTTTGTCACTTCCCCAAAGTGCACTTCCCACCTCCTTGACTCACTAATACCTACTCTCACCTGCCCCCACCATGTCTACTTGTTCAGAGCACCCAGCAAAACAGATATTCAGTAAGGGTTGATTAAATGTAGCATTTCATCCCCAACTTCCAGATCTAAAAACTAAGATTTAGAGAGAAGTAATTTGCCTAAAGAAATCAACCCTGAATATTCATTGGAAGGACTGATGCTGAAGCTAAAGCTCTAATACTCTGGCCACGTGATGCAAAGCCAATTCACTGGAAAAGACTACTGCTGGGCAAGATTGAGGACAAGAGGAGAAGGGGGTGACATCAGTTTGAGCAAGCTCCAGGAGATAGTGAAGGACAGAGGAGCCTGGTGTGCTGCAGGCCAGGGGGTCACAAAGAGCTGGTCATGACTTACCAACTGAACAACAACTTGCCTAAGGTCACAAAGCTAGAAAAAGAAAGAGCTAGTTTTTCAGAGATTTTGCTTGGGGAATTTGTTATTGTAAAACATAGGACATGCAAAAACAAATGCTTACAGAGGCCAAGCAGGAAATGAGAATGAACAAATGAAGTAAGCGATAGGGAGTGGTGGAGACTCTAGCAAGCTAGAGCTTTACATTCTGTTAAAAGGGGTCACTGTTCTCAGCACCAGCCTACTATAACTGTGTGTAACTCTGGGCCTAGCAGGACCAGATCTTATGGTTTTCCTAGAGAAGCCGGAAATCCATATTTTCATGTGAAATGTTCCAATTCTTAAATGTTAGCAAGCATTTGTCTTTCTTTTTTCCTAAACTCTGTGCTGGCCAAAGAAAGCATGCCATTGCTTTGTGGCATCTGGCTTAAAACTCTTAAATATTTCAAAAGTTTTGTCCATGAATCTTCCATCAAGCTACACAGACAGCTTGTGGATTGCTGGATGCACAGAATAGAAACTAGCACCACGACTGAGCCATTGGCTCCAGAACATTCTCCCACCCTCTTAACATGTAGAGAAATCAAAACCAAAGTCATGTTGTGGTCATGAAAACAAGTGTCCTTTTCTAATTTTTAATGTTCTCCTGAGAAGGCAGATAAGGTCTCTGAAAAGGTGGAATCTGTCTTTAAATGAAGCCCATGCCTACCTGGAGCTAACTTCACAAGAAGATGTTAGGTGCCTTCCTGTTCTTCCAAACGTGAACATCTTCTCCTAGGTGGTGTATATCTGTGCTTTATTTCTACCCCATACTCCCCATTTCTCCCCAACTCTGGTAAATGACTCCCTTCTACCTTTGGGGAGCATGTGGTTCTGGTTGGGCTGTCCATTTATCTACTGCCTCATCACCTTCCTTAAAGAAAAACATAATCCAGGTCAGGCCAATCACAGTGTGTCATTTCCCTGGCCATTATGATTGGCCTAGGCACACGCACATGAGCCAGACTGGACCAATCAGACCCCTGCCCTGGGATTTTATGGGCAGACCCTGAGAAATCTGAGCCCTCTAGTGCCTCTGGGCTGACCATGGGACAAGGTTGCCTTGTGTATGAATCTGGCTGTGTCAGTGTCTGTGACCCTTTCACTTTTGCACAGCTGCGTAAAGGAAGTCCCTCAGTAGAAAAATATCAAGAGGCCAGATAGAGAAAGAGAGAGAAGAGCTTGAAAGAGGGAGAGAATGTACGCTTTGATGACCACATATGAATCCATGAATCCATCCTTGTGTTTCCAAATTCTGTGAGCCAAACAGTGTCCTTTTTTGGCTTTAACCAGTTTTGATTGGGTTTTGTCCCAGAAACCAAAAACTCTCCTTCTAAATGCCCCATCAGTGCTAATAATAGCTTAACTCTAGCCTGCTTCTCTGAGGGAGTTCAAGATCAAAGATGTCAACTCTTTCCAAAAATCAGTCTCACAGGAAGAATTAAAGGGAGATGGCAAATTGGCTAGATCCCATTTCAGGGTTTTAAGAATACCAGTCTTCATAAATGTGTCCACCAGAATATTTCTAATTGCTGAGAGAAAAGCAAACAAGTTCTCTGAGAATCTGGATGATCTGACTGGAACAGACTTAACATTTTTTTGAAGTCCTGTGTTTTAACTTAAAAATCTATGAAACAGTTGATCGTCCTACGTCACTGATACTTGTATTAAATTGTCTTAAAAGGGTTTCTAACCAGATTTGAAATACATGCCATGTTTAAGCTGTAGCTGTACACACTAACACATCACTACCTGCCCCAGACATGACCACCTTGGAAAGCAGGATAAAAGTTCTACCGGCTTTCAAGCACAGAAGCAATGCTACAAGGACTCCAAGGTTTATTCTGTAGAGCAGTTCAGGTCTGGCCCTTCTCAGCAGCCCCACAGTTCATTGGCACGCCCTTCTATGGAGGCAGTCTGGTGACAATCAATAATTCCTTGAGGGATAGTCTCACACTGCCAGCCTAAGTTAGTATCCTAGGAATGCTCCGTGGTTCCTTAGCTGGCTCATCTTCTCATCTTGCTCTGCCCCTCAGTAGCCTGCGTGCCCTAGCCTGTGTGTACCCCTTTATTTTCCCCTTCAGTCAGATGTGTGAACACAAAGCTCCATCAAAATGGCATAATTTGTGTCATCTACATGCCTCGATACTATTTCATCCACCTTCCCCGGGAAGGCCCTAGAGACGCAAATGAACTGACCATGAGTCTCCAATGAGATTCCAGGCTCCTGAGCCAGGGGTGACCCTGCTGGGAGATGCATGGTGGAGACAGAGTTCCGATTTAGCACTGTGAGTTCATAGGGAACCAAGGAGCCCTTGCTTCCCATTGCTGAGTGCTCTGTATATTTGGAGCAAGAGATGTGAACAATAAAGTTACCTACTTGGAGGCAGGGGAGAGAGGATTCCATTCTAGACTTATTACTGTTCTTAGCATATAGAGGGGCTCAGGATCTTTCCATCTGCAGAGAAACACAGAAATGATTCTTTTCCTTCCATTTCTTTTATTCAACAAAGTTGGTGAATTTTACTTAGCACCTACTGTGTCCTCAGCACTGTTGCAGACACTGGGGATAGAGTGGAGAATAGGACCAAGTCCCTGCTCTCAGAAAGAATACTCTCTAGCACTGGAACAATACATTATTCATAATAATATAACAGTATCCATGGACGGAGGAGCCTGGTAGGCTACAGTCCATGGGGTCGTGAAGAGTTGGACACGACCGAGCGACTTCACTTCCCACTTTCATGCATTGGAGAAGGAAATGGCAACCCACTCCAGTGTTCTTGCCTGGAGAACCACAGGGATGGCAGAGCCTGGTGAGCTGCTGTCTATGAGGTCGCACAGAGCGGACACGACTGAAGCGAGTTAGCAGCAGCAGCAGCGTTCACATAGTGCTCACCCTGCATCTAGTTCAGTTCTAAGTTCTTAGTCATGTCATCCTCATAACCATGTTTTACTATCATCTCCATTTTGTAGTCAAGAAAACTGAGGCTCAGAGAAGTCAACTAACTTGACTAGAGCCACAAAGCTGGTAAGTAGCAGAGCCAGGTAACTCAGATAGTCTGACTCCAGTATCTACCCCTCATTAGCATGACTACTACACTAATTATTATTGTTATACCAATGCTTAAATTTCATGAGCTGCTGTCATGCCCCAGTACAACCCCCAACCCCAAACACCTTATGTACATTCAAGCAGACACTGTGCATCTATTATTTTCCAGGTACAACAATTCTATGAGAAAGATTTATTATTTCCATTTTTTAAACTAAAAATTATACATGTATATTGACATTCAAATGCATTTGTATGAATGAATACCTAGAAATTGATCTTATTTCCTTTTTTAAAATTTATTTATGTTTTTAATTTTTTCAACCATGCCTCACAGCACACAGGATCTTAATCTCCAGACTAAGGATCAAACTCGCACTCTCTGCACAGGAAGTGCAGTCTTAACCAGTGGACTGCCAGTGAATGAAAGTCGCTCAGTCGCATCGACTCTGCGACCCCAGGGACTATACAGTCTATGGAATTCTCCAGGACAGAATACTGGAGTGAGTAGCCTTTCTCTTCTCCAGGGGATCTTCCCAGCCCAAGGATCAAACCAGACCTCTCACACTGCAGACGAATTCTTTACCAATTGAGCTATCAGGGACCACCAGGGAGGTCCCTTATTTCCATTTTGTAACACAAGTAAACTGAGACTTATGAAGATGAGTGTGCGCTAGTCACTCAATCGTGTCTGACTTTTTGCAACCCCATGGAGTGTCGCCTGCCAGGCTCCTCTGTCTGTGGAATTCTCCAGGGCAAGAATACTGGAGTGGGTTGCCATTTCCTCCTCCAGGGGGTCTTCCCAATCCAGGGATCGAACCCAGGACTCTTACATTGCAGGAAGATTCTTTACTGTGTGAGTGCCCAGGAAAGCCATATAAATAACTTGCCCAAATTCTTACGGCTAGTAAAAGGCAAAAGGAAGACTAAAACTCAAGTGTTCATGACCAGTGCACTTGACCTATGCACCCTACAGTCTTCCCAGGATATAATTTTGGTTATTTGGAAAGTTTAAACAGATCCAGTGAATATTTAAACAAATCATCCATATTAAATTTGGGGTTGCTGCCCCTCAATTATGGCATCTCTCAGTTCTCCCATCCCAGAAACTGATATTTTCTTATTTGCTTGCCTGGAGGGCCACTAAAATGAAGATCAACACAGCTCAGAGAGCAAATATCAGTTTTCACTTTTGAAAAACAACCTGATGTTGCCTCCAGGATAAGGTGGTGCCTTCTGCTCTGAACTGGAAAGAGGAAAAGCAAGAAAAAAAAAAAAGAAAGCATTTTTATAAGTGACTACTCATGCTTTCTCAGCAAAGCCTGCTCTTCTTTCCTCCTGGCATTCTGAGCCTGGCAGCAAGGTAGGCTGCACCCCTCCGGGCTGTTGGCCTCACAGGCTGCAGAGCCCAAGTGAAGCAGCTAGCTAGTAAGCAGATCCAGGGTCCCCATGCGGGGACTCTCTGTGCCTGCCACACAGGGTGGATTGTCGCTCTGGTCCCTTTGATCCGAATCTGAGTGGGACGGAGTCAACTCTCTCCCAATCTGTAACTCCCGTTCTCCAAGGAGAGCAGGGTGACACCCACAGTGCCTCCCCCTTCACCGCCCTTAAGGGCCTCAAAGATCATGTTCTTTGGCCACTGAGTGGACCCCTATGTTACCAGGTTGGGGAGACTACTGGGCATAGACTCAGATGATGTCACAGCTGACAACGGCAGAAACTTTCAAGGGCTTAGAGACATTCCAGGTCATCCAGTTCCTTCTTCCAATGGAGCCTTTCTCCCCACGTCCCCTGCCCCTCTTGTCTAGCTAGCTTGTGTTCACCCTCCAAATCTTAACACCTGCTGCTCCATCTGCCTGCAAGATTCTCTCCCCAGACTCTCCCATGGCTGGTTCCTCCCCCCAATGCAGGGCTCTGCTTAGAGAGGGGACCTCCTCAGAGAGGTCCTGCCCAATCCCATCTGAAGCCGTCCCCCTCGACCACTTCATCTTGCTTTCTTGACTTTTTAGCACTTATCTCTTGGTGAGATTATCTTGACCCTTTCTAGTCCGCCTCTTCCCACAAAGTCAGAGTGAAAATGCACTGTCATTGCTCCCCAAGTCCAGGGATCTTGCCCATTGCTTCCCTCTCATCTCTCATCTAAAATACACCCCAAAGTGGTCCAGTGGCTAAGACTTTCATCTCCCAATGCAAGGGACCCACATTTGACCCCTGGTCAGGGAACTAGATCCCACATACTGCAACTAAAAATCCCATATGCCACAATTATTTTAAAAAATCCCGTTGCCACAACTAAGACCTAGCACAGCCAAATAAATAAATACATGTTTTTAGAATAACAAATAAATAAAATACGCCGAAAGTTAGATAACTCCAGGTTTGTTGGAGCCAACTTATTCGTGGAGGAATTCAGGAGCAGGGGGCTTCCCAAGTGGCTCAAGTAGTAAAGAATCCACCAGCCAATGCAGAAGGCTTGGGTTCAACTCCTGGGTTGGGAAGATCCCCTGGAGGAGGGAGTGGCAACCCATTCCAGTACTCTTGCCTAGGAAATCTCATGGACAGAGGGGCATGCTGGGCTACAGTCCATGGGGTGGCAAACATGACTAAATGACTGAGCAACTGCAACTCAGGGTACAGGAAGTAAAAAAAGAGTAAGACCTCTTCTCCTGCCTGCTTGAAGTAGACCTATGGAAACTAAACCAAAACCCAACAGATTATAGAAACCAGGAGGGGAGGCTCTGTCTGCCTCAGGCCCCAGCTCACTCCAAAAAACACAGCTGGCAAATTTTCTCAAGTCCCAATCTGAAGGGAGGCAGGGAACAACAGTGGTTAGAAAGCTCTGGAGAAAGAAACACAGACTTGGGTCCCAGCCCTGTGACTGCGAACCACACGCCCTGAGGCAAGCCCCTGACCTCTATGCCTCAGGTGCTTGATCTGTGCTAGGAGGGCTTAGGGAGGATGAGAGATAACGCGAATAGGTAACTGTTCACACAGTAAGCCCTCAGGAAACCATGGGCATTGACAGCAATTACTATAATCCAGCCTCAGAAGCCTGGAGGGTCTTTTCCCTTGAGAACCTCCCTGCTTGCATCTTTCCTTTGGTGCTGCCTTTGTGAGAAAACAATTCCTGTGCATCTGGATGGCTCCTGTAGAACTGTTTCAAGCCTAGCTTGTTAAGAGCTATTTGAAATACAATTTGCTACTAAAGTTGGGATTTGTGCTTTTATTTTTACAAGTCCCCTCCCTCCCAGCTTTCTTTTAATTTTTCTTTAAAAAAAAGTTTCATTTTGTTATTAGACAGCATTCATGTTTTGCCAAGGAGAAAACAATAAAAACCATCTAGCCACCAAACTGTCAGTTAGGACTGTCCCTGAGGTCAGGAGAAGGCGTGGGCTCAGAATGTGGTAGAATCCTGGTTTCGGGATGCAGTTAGGGAGCACGGAGATGAAGTAGATGGGTGATGCGGCGGAGGACATGGGGTCCAGGAAAACAGAGCCCCAGACCACAAGCGAGGAAGCCAATATGGCCCAATAGCCATTTCCGCCACCCCTAAGGACTACACTGTCCTGCACAGTGAGGTGGTACAGCCTGCCTGCTAGGACCCGGCCCTGGGCTCAGTGACCTCACAGGCCAGCAGGATGTTCACACCTCCACCCTCTGATTGCAGCCTCCGCCATCTGCCTAAGCCAATCAGAATGCTCCCTCCCAGCCCTCCACCATGATTGGTTCAAGTGACTCAGACCTAAGCCAATAAGCACACTGCATTTCCCTGGTCACCGGGCATGGGTCAGAGGTGGTCCAATTAGCAAGGAGCATCAGGCTTCAGTTCAAGGATTGAGAGAATTCTTTCTCTCCCTCTTCCCTTCCTTTTATTTAAGGCCACACACTTTACAAGAATAAAAACAGCAAACTTCCGACCCAAGTCCATTAGCTCCAAAACGCATTTAAAATATGCTGCCCACCACACCACCACCACAATTATACAGAAATGCTCTGGGATCAAGTGAAAAAGACACACTCCCAAGTGATAGTTAATTGTGATAACTTTGTAGGACAAGGGGTGACTGGTTTGTGTCTGTTTTTCTACATAGTTTCAAAGAAACAGTCCATTAAGACAAAAGGTTGAAAGTAATTGGAAACTTTACTAAAGTTTCTTGAAACACCCAAGGGAAGGATATTGTCAGAACGATGAGCAAAGTTCTTTGAGGTTCCTCACCATCTTTGTGCCTCTCAGAACTGTTCTCTCTGTATTTTCATAGCTCTATTGGGAAGAAGTCACAGGTTGCAAAAAACCTCTGTGAGCCCCTGAAGGCGGCTTCATAGTAGAAAGCAGAAAAGAGAGAGAATACCTGAGGAAGAGAGAGAGCGAGCTCTGGTGACATCATTTAAACCCATGGAACCAGACATGCCTGAAGGCAGATCTGCCTCCTAGATGTTCTTGCTTACTGGAGCCAACAAACTGCCATTTTTGTTTAAGCTAGTTTTTGAGTAGGGCTTCAGTTAAAAATCAAGGAAGAAGAGAATAACTCAGTGGCAATATCAGGGTTTCCCTTAGCCAGGTGTAATATAAAAAGAGCTCATGAATTTCAAGTGTTTATATGTTGTTTTGTCTTGTTTTTCCAGTCCTATGTAAAATGGGATTTAACCAGTTTTATAACAAAAAATTGTTTTGTTTTAAGGTAGAAACTCTTCCCTTTCTCTGGAACAGCTGTCGAGTTCTTTCCTGAAAGCCTGAGCCTTAGCATGCTCAGAAACCAGCTCTCTGACACAGGACCTGTCCCAAAGCTCCAGGGTCTCTATGGCCTCAGTTTCCCTGTAACGGAAGGCCTGATCTCCCAAGGAGAGGTACAACTGGAGGCTTGGGAAACCTCCTGAATCCGAATTAATCAAAGCATGGAGCAAGCCACAGATGAAAGAAGCTTGTAGAACTCTCCAACAATCCTAAGAAAGAATTTCCCCTTCAATTATAGGATAATTTTCTTCTCACGGCAGTTGCAGCCATCACCAAGCAGTTTTCTGGGCCGCTTTCCATGTGGCTGGACCAGTCTTACTGGAATTCCTGCATTTTTTTTTCCCCTATAAGAGGCTCAGTGGAAGGCGGTGGGGATGAAAAGAAAGGAAGACAGTGGGTACATTTTAGAAGTGGCTATTTCATGGGATTTGAGAGGCCACTGGAAACAGAAACAGATGGAGACAGTGTGAATCACCCCAGCTGATACGTTTCCTGCACATCCCAGGAGAGGATTTCCTTCATTTCTGTGCTGCCCCGCTTCCGTCTCCATTCATTCCTACAAAGCACACACAGGCCACTGGTCACTTCTAGGTGAAATCAAGATCTTCCCCTCTTGTGGTCTTCATCCTTATTCCCTATGCCTGAAAGGCTCCTCCTCTCAACACACACACACACACACACACACACCCCACCAGGCTAACCAGGTTAACTAACTCCTTCTTCTTCAGATTTCAGATAAGCAGTCCTTCCCTGGCCTGCTCCAAATAGATTAGGTGCCCCCATCCTATGCATTCATAGCACCCCATACTGCTTCACAGCACAAAGTACAATTGTAATCAATTACATTTCACTAGGTATTGCTTATCTCTGTCCCCTACTAGCCCCAGAGTCCTGTGAGGGTAGCTTGCTGCTGCATCTTCAGGGCTTGGCACATAGCAAATGACGAGTACATGCTTGAAAAGGTAAATATTTAAAAGAATGTATTCTTATTAAGCATCTAATATAGGAGGCCAGCAAAAGTTTTCCTAGAGGGCCAGATATTAATAGTAAATATTTTAGGCTTTACTGGCTAAAAAATGACATGGAGGCTGTTATGTAAGTTCTCTTATAACTAACTAAAAAGCAATCACTGAAAAATCTAAGAACTGTTCTTAGCTTAGGATTGTAAACAAACAGGCAGCTAGCCAGATCTGGCCCATGGGATGGGGCTTGCTGACTTTTGATTAAGTATATGCCAGATCCTCTGCTGGTTTAGGGGTGTGGCAGAGACTTCTGTTTGTCCCTTAGTGTCACCATTCTCCTCTTCAGCAGGACAGAATCCTTGTACTTCAGGTGGGCACGTGGTCTCTTGGAATAAAGACTACATTTTTCAGCCTCCCTTGCTGCTAGCCATCGCCATGCAACTAAATTTATCCAATATGAGGCAAATGGCAGTATCATGTGAAAGCTTCTGGGACTCTCCAAAAAGTCAGGCAGCACATAACATTTCTTCAAATTTTTGTCCTTTTCTGTTTCCTGGTGGTTGGAATGTGGATGTGATGGCTGGAGCTCCAGAAGCCATCTTGGCCCATGAGTTATCCTTAGGAAGTCCTTTGTAGTAGGGTAAAAATACAGAACAGTTCTCTCCATGGAGTGCTTTCACAAAGTTAAAAGTTTCCAAGAGGTGAAGCTAGGGGGAGTGTCAGGGCACTGCTGGTGAGGAAAGTGGAGGTGAGGCCCATGGTTCTCAGCAAGGGCTCATCATGGGACTCCACATGCTGGCCACTCAAGACATGGATCCCCTGACCCACTGACCTTTTCAGCATATGAGAGACATAAATGCTTCTCTTGTCCAAATTTCTGTCATTTGGGGTCTTTAAAACCCTAGCAGTTCATTCTAGTCCTAATAATAGAGGGAAACGTGGAGAAGAATACCAAAGTAAGGAAGAAACATTCCCTTCTCTATTCACAGCCTAATCAAGAGAAGAAAAAAAGGCACCTAGGTCTAACCCAGTGGCCAAAACTGTTATTAAGTGCCCAGTACAAGTTATTGGGTTAACTCTGAGGGATTGGAGAGGTTTCATAGGCTTAAAAGCCAGGCAGAAAGTTCCCTGTGTGTCAGATAATTTAATGTAAATGTCATAAACTAGGACTAGAATGCTCGCAAAGCATATATGTATATGTATGTGTGTGTGTGTGTGTGTGTGTGTGTGTGTATATATGTCTACTAAGGACATTCCCTTATATTACCACAATACAGTTCTAACACTGTTCTGTATGAAATATTATGTACGCATTACACATATTAGCATGATAATGGCACACAATTATATTATCATGGGCTTTCCAGGTGATGCTAGTGGTAAAGAACCCACCTCCCAGTGCAAGAGACAATGAGATGCAGGTTTGACCTGTGGGTTGGCAAGATCCCTTGGAGGAGGGCATGGCAACCCATTCCTGTATTCTTGCCTGGAGAACCCCATGGACAGAGGAGCCTGGTGGGTTGCAGTCCATGGGGTCACAAAGAATTGGACAAGACTGAGGCAACTTATACAGGCACGCATACTTTTACCATACCAACATAGTAGTACACGTTCTATTACCTAATACACAGTCCTTGTCCCCAAGCTGTCCCAATAATGTCCACTGTAGTCCCTTGCCTGGCACCTAACTGTCGTATCTCCTCCGTCTCCTTTCATCTAGGACTACTCTGCTGTCATTTTCAGTTTTTGTCTTTTAAAACATGGCTGTCTTTGAAGAGTCCAAGTTAGTTTTTTGTAGAAAGTCTCTTAGTTTGGATTTGTGTTTTCTTTTTTAAAAATGTTAATTGCTGTCAACCTTTAAAAGTCTGACATCTATCTTCATATCTGAAAGTCTGCTATCGATGAGAAGTCAAGGGGCTGTGGCTGGATCTGAGAGGCTTTTTGAGACAGATTTTGGCCTTACCTGGGAACCCTAGTTCATCCCTGTGCAGCATGCTAAGTCACTTCAGTCGTGTCTAACTCTTTGTGACCCCATGGACTGTGTAGCCCACCAGGCTCCTCTGTCCATGGGATTCTCCAGGCAGGAATACTGGAGTGTGTTGCCATGCCCTCCTCCAGGGGATCTTCCCAACCCAGGGAGCAAACCTACATCTCTTATGTCTCCTGCATTAGCAAGCAGGTTCTTTAGCACTGAGCCACCAGGGAAGCCCAAGGGCAGGGCCCAGTGCAGAACAAAACTGTGGGTTTAGAGCTGCTAAGGAGACTTCCCTAGTGGTCCAGTAGCTAAGACTCCTAGCTCCTAGTGGAGGAGGCCCAAGTTCAATCTCTGGTCAGGGAACTAAATCCCACATGTCACAACTAAGAATTTATATGCCACAACTAAAGATTCCATGTGCTGCAACTAAGACCAGTGCAGCCAAATAAATAAAAAATCTCCTAGTCAGCTAAAATTTCAAGACCACAGCCATGAAATTAAAAGATGCTTGCTCCTTGGAAGAAAAGCAATGACAAACCTAAACAGCATATTGAAAAGCAAAGACATTACTTTGCTGACAAAGATCCGTCTAGTCAAAGCTATGGTTTTTCCAGTAGTCATGTATGGATGTGAGAGCAAGACAATAAAAAAGGCTGAGCACCGAAGAACTGATTCCTTCGAACTGTGTTGCTAGAGAAGAGTGTCCCTTAGACTGCAAAGAGTTCAAACCAGTCAATCCTAAAAGAAATCAACACTGAATATTCATTGGAAGGACTGATGCTGAAGTTGAAGCTCCAATACTTTGGCCACCCGATGCAAAGAGCTGACTCACTGGAAAAGACCCTGATGCTGGGAAGGATTGAAGGCAGGAGGAGAAGGGGGCAGCAGAGGATGAGATGGTTGGATGGTATCAGCGACTCAATGAACATGAGTTTGAGCAAACTCCAGGAGATGGTAAAGCACAGGGAAGCCTGCAGTGCTGAAATCCATGGGGTCACAAAGAGTCAGATACGACTGATAGACTGAACAACAATAAGCAAAAAAAAAAAAAAAAAAAAAAGAGCTGCTAAGAATTGCCACCACTCCAGTCCTCAAATATACATAATGAGCTGCTTAATCACATAGCTACCAGAGTCCTGATCTCTCCTCTCCTGCCAAGCAGGTCTCCTAAATGACTTAGCTGAATATTCGACTTCTGAATATTCTACCTTTCACTTAAGTTCATTGACTGTACATGTAGGTACATGTTAGAACTCTTCTTTGACTAAGTCATGGTGTGTTATTTTCAAATCCAGTGGTTTTCAAAAATTTATTTTGGGTGTGGAGACATGCATAATGCAACCTAACCAATAAAAAGCTAGCAAAGATATATAAGGAATGATGTGAAAATAAATAATAAGAATTTCCAGACAGCAACAGCAGAGCCTTCAGTCCAGCACTGGGCCCTTCTGAGTACTGAGCCTGGTGCGAATGTCTATCCATGAAGCCAGCTTGAGTAAACAGATGATAAATGGCCTTAAAAACAGGCCACAAAGTCTGAATTTTCTCCATCACCCATTTTGAGGGAGGGTGCTTCTACTGAAGAATTTTACAGGCAGGAAAGTGCCAAGCTCAGGAGAGCAGGGCAGGAGTTGATGAAGAAGAAAACTTCAGGACTTCCCTGGTAGCCCATTGGTTAAGACTCTGCCTTCCAGTGCAGGAGATGTGGGTTCATTCCCTAGTCGGGGAACAAAAATCCCACATGCCGTGTAACATGGCCACAAACAAACAAGAAGCAAAGCTTCGTCTCTGCGCACCAAAGGTGAGCACCAAAGGCACAGCACATCAGGAAGTGAGCCCAGCCTGGCCAAGGCCACAGAAACAGGCCAGCTGCTGATGGGGAGTCCAGAAGGACTCGAGGGATGTGTCTCAGCTCTCAGAGGCAGAAACAGAGGGAAGATGCCCTACTGTGTGTCCCATACCTGGAGCCTGATGCCAGCCAATCACAGTGAGAATCTGGACCATCCCGGTCCTCCAGCCCTCAGAGATGATGTAGCGGTGGGCAGACTGGCCCCCAGCGATAGGAAGGAACTTTCCTGGGTGCCAGGGTCACACTACTGTCAGCTGGGGTGGGAATCAGAAATGTGCAATTAGTACATCAAACGTTCCCCAGATTTCAGTCATTCCAGTGTCCTCCACAAAGCGTTTTCCCCATACCTTGCCACCTACACTTTATTTACTTATTTTTCTTTTTAAATGACTTATTTTAGGGACTTAATTTTGAAAGAAAAGTTCACATCACTGCTATTAACCAATATCACTTGCCCTTCCTGATGACTATTAACTAAACAAATACAGCAAAACCAAATAATACCATTAAATCCTTGCTAGATAAGCAGTGTCAGTGAAGTCTCTAAGTTTGAGGCCTTTTTTCTTTTTATTAAAAATAATAAGTAAGCAAGGAGAAAGACTTGCAAATGTTAGAGAAGCATGAAGACAGACGAACCTCAAACTGAAACTGGCTCTTTGATATAAGCAGAAAAATTAGAAAAAATTTTGAAAACAAAAATAACTCTTTTGATGGAATGCAACATCACTTAATACCATGCCTGTAAACCACCTAAAATGACCTCGTATAGATTCAGTAGTGACTGACACACAGGTTTTGAGAAATATGGATCAAAGTTAGTGGTTCTCAGTGTATTCCCCAGATCACCATGGAACATACTCAAAATGCAGATTGTCAGTCTCAGAAACAGGGAGTGGTTCTGTGTTTTAACAAGCATGATTCTGATACACACTCAGGTTTGAGACCCACTGCTCAAAGCTCTAAAAGAAAACAGTGACATATGTGTTGTTGGTGTGTGTGTATGTCATGTGTTTATTTGCATAGAAAAATCTTGTAAATATATACATTTAAATGCAAACATGGTGATACTAGAATTTCTAGATAGTTCAGTTCAGTCGCTCAGTCATGTCCGACTCTTTGCAACCCCATGAACTGCAGCATGCCAGGCCTCCCTGTCCATCACGAACTCACAAGACAGCCTACAGCATGAGTTCACTCAAACTCATGTCCATCCAGTCAGTGATGCCATCCAGCCATCTCATCCTCTGTTGTCCCCTTCTCCTCCTGCCCCCAGTCCTTCCCAGCATCAGAGTCTTTTCCAATGAGTCAACTCTTCGCATCAGGTGGCCAAAGTACTGGAGTTTCAGCTTTAGCATCATTCCTTCCAAAGAACACCCAGGACTGATCACCTTTAGAATGGATTAGTTGGATCTCCTTGCAG
The DNA here is from genome assembly GCA_006408675.1 of Madoqua kirkii. Lineage (NCBI taxonomy): Eukaryota > Metazoa > Chordata > Mammalia > Artiodactyla > Bovidae > Madoqua > Madoqua kirkii. The sequence goes on from SJYC01137181.1 coordinate 109,621, forward strand.
TCCAAGGGACTCTCAAGAGTCTTCTCCAACACCACAGTTCAAAAGCATCAATTCTTCGGTGCTCAGCTTTCTTCACAGTCCAACTCTCATATCCATACATGACCACAGGAAAAACCATATCCTTGACTAGACAGACCTTTGTTGGGCAAGTAATGTCTCTGCTTTTGAATATGCTATCTAGGTTGGTCATAACTTTTCTTCCAAGGAGTAAGCGTTTTTTCATTTCATGGCGGCAATCACCATCTTCAGTGATTTTGGAGCCCCAAAAAATAAAGTCTGACAGTTTCCACTGTTTCCCCATCTATTTCCCATGAAGTGATGGGACCAGATGCCATGATCTTCATTTTCTGAATGTTGAGCTTTAAGCCAACTTTTTCACTCTCCACTTTCTTCTTTACATTCTTCTATATTGGTCTATAGCAGTTTTTAGTCTCTGTTTTGTTTAAAATTTGTGTGTGTGTGCTCAGTCATGTCCAGCTCTTTGCAACTCCATGGACTGTGGTCTGTCAGATTCCTCTGTCCATGGAATTTTCCAGATAAAAATACTGGAACAGGTTGCCATTTCCTACTCCAGGGGATCTTCCTGGCCCAGGGATCAAACTCCCATCTCTTGTGTCTCCCTTATTGACAGATGGATTCTTTACCAATGCACCACCTGGGAAGCCTATTAGTTTACAATAGGCATGCATTTTAGTTATATAACTTGGTTATATGAAGGGTGGATTTTGCCCCTCCCCCAAGGGACACTTGGCAATGACTGCAGACATTTTTGGCTGTCCCTAGTTGGGTCAGGAGGAGGTGCTACTGGCTTCTAGTACATAGAAGCCAGGGATGATGCTAAACACCCAACAGTGCACAAGACAGCCTACAGCAGAGAAGGATCTGGATCAAGCTGTCAATAGGGTCAAGGTTTAGAAACCCCGTTTATAACCAGAAAACAGCAATGATACATATTCCATTCTGAAGTCCTATTGCTGCTCTTCACTGGGCATGTTTTACCCCCATTAGCTTGTCTCACCTTCACAGGAACATTATAAGCTGAAAGTCACCCTCCAATTACAGAGGAAGAAACCAAGGCTCAGAGAGTTATACGCTTTGTCCCAAGTCCCACCATCATGCCCCCACCACATCCTGACTGTCAGGAAGTCTCCCCTGCAGAGGGACCCCCTCACACATTCATGGACTCAAGCCCCTTCTCTGACCCCATCGGCAACCAGAGCCCAGCCTCAGCCGAGGTGTAGAATCCTGCAGACCCACCTCCAGAGGCTCCCCAGCTCATCACAGGGGCTCCTGTTTCCTTGCTCCCTAGTAAAGAACAAACCTTTGATGTTGGCTTTCAGGTTAGGCATTAACCCCATCCTGCCCCATTTTTACATATTCTCCAGTTCCTTGTGACACCCTCCTGGGTTACCAGTTGAAAGGCTGGGGATGCAGCCACCTCTGACATGGTTGGGTTTAAGTCTTTTAAAGATCACAAGTATCTCTTGCCCCAATTCTTATTAAAGTTATCTCATTCTTTTTCTTCTTCACTCCATTGTTCTTCAAAACCAAGACTAAGTTGTTGGCATCAAAAATTGACACTGAGAAGATCCCCCAAGAAATCTAGTTCCGCACTGCCCCCACATCCCCACCCCAGGTCTTCTTCTCACTCTATCTTATATAACATTACTGTGACGACTTCCCGAGTGGCTCAGTGGATAGGAAACCACCCACCAATGCTGGGGACAAGGGTTCGATTCCTGGTCCGAGAAGATTCTACAAGCCGTGGGACAGCTGAGCCCATGCGCCACAACTACTGAGTGTGTGTTCTAGAGCCTGGGAGCCACAGCTGCTGAGGCTGCATACTCAAGGGCCCATGAGCCGCAACTAATAAAACGCAAGTACTGAAGCCCATGCGTCTAGAGGCTGTGCTCTGAAACAAGAGAAACCAAACAATGAGAAGCCACTGCTCCACAACTAGAGCGTGGCCCCTGGCGGCCACAACTAAAGAAAACCCACGTGCAGCAATGAAGACCCCGTGCAACCATAAATAAATAAATACAGCAGAGTGGCCATGGCAAAAAAAAAAATTACCCTGGCTTTTAGCAAGGAATACTACAGGTTGGATTTCTTCTAAATGACATCCCTTACCCAGCTGCAGAGAATTCCCTAAAGATATATACCTCTTTTCCAAGGGACAGGGTGGACCCAAGTGTTGTTGGGTGGACTCTATGTATTGCTTTTTTGGGGCAATTGTTGGTTCCAAGAGCATGGCTTGTGCAAAGCCCACCTGATTGGCAGCAGTAAACAGCCGCCGCCCAGGGAGTTTTAGGAACAATAAAAGGAGGGAAGACAGGATGAGACTGGAGTGTCTCTGGGCTCATGTGGAAATAATCATTTCTAAGAAAAACAACAAATTAAACATTTAAAGGAGCTTCCTGCTGCATGTTTTAAGATCTGGTTTGACTGGAATTACATCAAAAGGCATAAAATATAAACATTTCTCAGAGTGTCTTTCCCGGCCTCCATCCCACCCACCCTCACTCCTCATAAACACACACACACACACACACACACACACAGAGTCACTGGCAATCAAATTTTAAAACTGAAACAGAACTTTAAAGTCACATGTGCCAGCCCCTCTTCCTTCCCTGGAGTGACAGGGAAACAGGCCAGAGTGGGGTGGTCACAGGTGGGCAAGGGACTTGTCCCCAAAGGACCAGCCAGCATGGGCAGAGATGAGTGCTGAGGCAGCGCAGCTGCACCGCGAATGCTTTCTCTGTGCCAGGTGAGTGGACAGCACTTTGCAACTCTCAGCTGTTTTATTCTCCATCTGCCCCACAGAACAGATACTATCCTCACTCCCATTACACAGATGAGGAAGCTGAGGCACAGTGCATGCATGGTCCGTCACTCAGTCCTGCCTGACTCTTTGCGGCCCATTGGACTGTAGCCCTCCAGGCTCCTCTGTCCACAGGATTCCAAAGTAGGTTCCCAATTGATCGATTTGACCGAATAGAAAGTCAAGAATCCAAGAACTGATTTTGAGGGAAATCAGTACAGAGCTGCAGGTACCTAAAATTTACCACAAGCCATTTAGTTTGATCCTCATCATAACTCTTGAGGCTTCCCAAGTGGCACAGTGGTAAAGAATCTGCCTGCCAATGCAGGAGACACAGGAGACCTGGGTTTGATCCCTGGGTCACAAAGATCCCTTGGCAAAGGAAATGGCAACTCACTCCAGTATTTTTTCCTGGGAAATCCCATTAACAGAGGAGCCTGACGGGCTACAGTCCATTGGACTGCAAAAAGCTGGACACTACTGAGCTCGCACACACTGCGCGCTGCCATGCACCGAGTACTCTTCCAGGATCTGGGGCTTCAGCCGGACTTGCCAGGTTGAAATACAAAATGCCGAGTGAACTTTGAGTTTCAGGCAAACAGTGAATGCCATAACTCTAAGTCAAGTGTGATGACCTTTCCAAGGATGGGATAAGCAAGAAGGCATTTCCAACCACATCCTGCAGAGAGGAGCAATCAGAGGATGGAAAGCACAGGCCTGCGCTTCTCACGCTTGCTCTGCCCTCTTGGCTCTGCCCCTCTGTCCTTGCCGCTCTTTCCATCTGGGTTCTCTCTCCCCAACCCCAGCCCCTTTACCTGCATCACCCTGCTTCCTGGAGAGGGATGGCAAGCTTTCCCGCAGGTGGAGACACCTCTGCAGCATTCCTAATCATCTTCTCCATGCCCCAATCCCATGCCCCGTCCCCCGGGTACCGCCTATGAGGATTCACAGGTTCCCTGAAACCCAGGTGTGAGCCTCTGGGAACAAAAGTGGGAGGGGATAAGAGGGGAGGATGCTTGCTTACCAAGCATACCTCTATCTTTGGGCACCGGGCCAAACATCTTGCACGTGGGGTCATGAAATGGTCTTTCATCCTCCCAACCTACCTTGCAGTCAATCTGATGGTTGTCAGGTGAGAAAATGGGGTCAGCAGGTCATGATCATTCAGCTAATAATAGTAAGTGGTGGCCAGGGACTTGAACCCAGCCTCCTTGATCCCAGGCATGGGCTCTATTCCTCAAGGCCACACTGCAGGACAGGTTTGCTGGGTGGGGTTTAGGACGTTCCTCACTCAGCACAAGGAAGTGATAGGAGTAGAGGGCAGAAAGAGGGGGCTGAGGGACAGGAGGGCAGGGGAGACCAGAGAGGAAGGATCCAACTGGGGTGTATATGTGTCTGTGAACATCACTGACTCCACTCAACACCATTACATACCATGGAAACATGTGATACACACAATCCTGAGGTCTACTTCATTCTTCCATCTGTTTATTCTTTGCATCTTTAGTAATGCTTATTACTTGTGTGCCCCTGTTGCCCGGCTGAGCACAGGGCCCCCTTATCTCATCCCATCCTCACATCCTACAAGGCTGGGACTTTGGGAATCCTCACTTTACAGCTGAAGAAACAGAGGCTCAGAGTAACTGAAGACTCCCTCAAAGACACCCAGCTGGAAAGTGCCCAAACCACATAGTGAAGTCACCTGTGCTGGTCATCACCAGGCCCTGTAGCCTCCCACACTGGCTTACATCACACTGGGTCCCATGCTTGCGTGGAGTCCAGGGACTGCCCCCCAGGGACTCACACCTTAGAAGGGAAAACAGTCAAGGAGGAGGTGGCAATGCTGTCAGTGACAAGATTCCCCGGAATGGTGAACAATTCTTGATCAATTTCCAAACAGAACAAAATATATCCCTCCTCTGTTTACACAGTAGATCTATTCCTGGAAAAGTCAGTGGTATTAAAGACTTTGCAAAAACTACCTGGTGTTTCAGTGTCATGTGAAATTGGGTTCTAGACCTGGGTGATGATAAACGGTTCTTTGCTACAAGAATGGCTAGGGATGGGGGTTCAAAAGTCATGTGGGCAACAGGACAGGTCTTCTTGGAGAGCTGCTTTATGTCTTCTGGAACATTTGGCATTGCTGGCCTCTGCCCACAAATGCCAGCTGCCCCTCAGCTATTGTGACAAGCAAAGATGTATGCCCCCAAATATGTACAGTGTTCCCTGAAGGGAGGCCTCATGGCTCTAGAACAAAGTTGTCAAGAGTCCCCATGGGATGGAGGAAAGAAAGAAAATCAGGCCACAAGGAAGCAGACTAAGTTGTACAGATGCCAAAGGGTCAGGCCATATGGATGCCGACGCCTACTAACTGTCCTTCCACGAGAATGAGGCTGCTAAATTTCAAGGTCAATTGTGTTCTTGCTCTGATGTGTGTGCGTAACAGTCCCATCCTGGATGAAATGCCAGTGAGCTCAGGTGGTCATTGAAGAGCTGGCAACCCAATCCCACCCCCATATTTTAACTATTTCAAACAAATTATTCTGGTCCACAAAATCCCAGATCGGCAATGCCTGGGGTATAATGGAAAGCAGAGAATGCGTCATCAGAATTAGTTCAGCCCCATCCTCCCACTAGCAAGGAAAGCAGCCTTAAACTGGCCTCTGAGCTTCTCACTGCCTGTTTCCTACTCCGCTAACAAGGTAGCAGCTGCGCTCCTCGGGTATTAAACGCTATGCAACTTGAGTTTAGGGTCTTAACTTGTCACTGTCCTCACAGCAACCTAAGATATGTTTGATTATCCCCATTACACAGATGAGAAAACAGAGGCACAAAAAAGTTAAAATGAGTGAGTCAAGCGCTTGGACCCAGAGTCTGAGCCCTAATCCATGGAGAACACATGCCATTTGGAGAGAGCACTTATCTGAGAATTAGCCAAAATAACAGATATTAAGATGTTTTTGCAAAGGCAGGGGCCTTATTGTTTGTTCCACTTAAGAGTTTTATGCAGAGCTTACTTACAGGATAAAGAGAGGAACTAAACCTTTTTCCAACCCAACTGGGAGGCTCACATATGCAGATGAGGCGTGGAGCCTAAGGGACAATAGAGCCTCCCCTCCTCCTGGGGGGGGAGGTGCCCAGGGTGGTCCTTGATGTTACTTCATCCTTTTCTCAGCAGAGGTCTTTGCATCTGTTTGGTGCCAGGCTGAGTGGTCAGGAGTCTGAAGGAATCCAGAGGCCATGGCAAGTGATGCACCACCTTTAGAAAGCTAACCCACACATGGGGACAGTAGATGACGTGAGGATCAACAATGTGGTAGGGAAGTAAGTGATGGGGGAGTGAAGAGAGGAGAATAAACCCCGGTGCTCAATGTCAGAACCCTAATGAAAGGACAGATCCAGAGGTCCCCAGATGAGAACAACACCCATCCTATCCCCTGCCAGGGTCTCCTCTGTGACACATGTGCTGACTTTCCCCCCATCCCCACTGCCCCACCACCGCGTAGGGTTTATACCACAAAGAATGTGAATGAACCTTGCTCCTGAAAGTGTGGTCCACCAACCCCCAGCATTGCTATCAGGAAGAGGATCTGGATGCCAGTCCATATGCATTGTAACAACCCTCGATTTTAACAAGGTTTCCCCCACACAGTGCACATTTTCTTAAAGCCAAGGAACTCTGCAGGAGGGCATGCCAGCCACTGATGAGTGCCACTGGCTGAAGAAGCAAGAACAGATTTGGTGCAGAAAGTGAGCAGAGATTCCAGGGAGTGATGTGTTGTGAAGAAAGATTAAGCCTAGCAGAGTGAGGGGGGCTTTTCTGAGATGATACTTGACCTTGGAATTAAATATCAGTATTCAACCAGTTTGGGCCCAAGTGTGTCCCAGGCAGAGGGCACAGCCAAGTCTGTTGGAGCTTGGTGCGCTGGGAGAATGGGAGCAGGCCAGGGTTCCTGGTGCTGATGTGTGATGGGAAGATGCTGTGTGCAGGTCTGACTGCCTTCCAGGGAAGCCTTTGTAGAATGCCCAGCACCTTCAAATCTAAGTGAAAGGCCTGTTCTCAAGCTTTTCTTGAGAGACTGATTCCTAATTGTAATTTGACAATCACTCGTGCAAGGATTTGAGCATCACGCCTTTTACTGGCATCAGATTCTTTCATCTCACCAGAGCCCCTGAGATAGGTCCCCACTTTACATGAGAAAACAGGACAGGGAGGTGCCCTAGACCCCCTCAGCCCACCCTACACCTACATCTTTTTCGCTTTCTACCTGTCTCACCCTCAAATCTCCAAAACTGAGCACTCAGGCCCAGGGTCCCAGCCCTAGCATGGCGCAGAAGGTCACAGCAGTTTAGGGAAGAGCTTGCTTGTTTTCCCAAAGCCATGCTTCTGTTTCCAAAAGTCAAAAATCCAGGACCTGTATTTCATTTCTCTGAGAAAAATCTCAAAAACAGAACTTTCTGGAAGGCTGACAGAATTCAAGGAAGGAAGACAAAAGGAAAAGATACAGGTTGCCAATTCTTTGGCTCTTTTGTAGTTTCCATGGGTGGGTGGGTCAGGACGTATTAAAATCACAAAAGAAGGGCATCTTTAAGACTCTCAGTGAGGAGGGTTTTGTAAACTGGAGGTTATCTGGGCTTCCATAGTATGCATAAGCAGCCTTTTCATCTGGTTTTACAGCCATACCTGGGCTAGCAGAATCCCCGCCCCAGTCTACACCCCAAAATCCCCAGTCAAGATCTTCTTTTGTAGATTCAAACAAATGTTCCTTTCCCAGAAGAGAGGGAGGGAAACAGCAGGGTGGGGCCTGAGGAAAATGCTGCCCTGATCAGGGACTTAAAACAGTCAAGGGTATGCACAAAGTTAAACCTATAAGGATCTGAAAGATTCAAACAATCAAAAGGGACATCAATAGAGGTTCAGCTTAAAAATTGTTTAAAATCCACATGGTGAAGTGTGATGTAGCTGCTGTACAACACTGATGATTATATGTTAATGTCACCACGTGCTGTTATGGTTAACAAGTGGCAGGACAAGTATGGCTTCATTTTTGTAAAACAACTGTATAAATATAAATAGAATGTAGGATGTTGAACTAATTAAAGCTCAGTTTGATCACACCCTTATTATAATAGGTAATTCACATAAATATATTTTAAAATCTTACTATATTACTACAAAGTTGGAGCATTATTACTACCCCTAATCTTCATGAGAGACTTACCTGGTAGCTCAGATGTAAAGAATCTGCCTGTAAAGCAGGAGAATTGCAGGAGATGCAGGTTCAATCCCTGGCTCAAGAAGATCCCCTGGAGTAGGAAATGGCATCCTACTCCAGTATTCTTGCCTGAAAAATCCCATGGATGGAGGAGCCTGGCAGACTACAGTCCAGGAAGTAACAGAAGAGTTGGACATGAGAGAGCAACTCAACAAGAAAAATAATCTTCATAAACTAGGTCCACCACATAAGGGACCCCTTACTCAAGCCAAGGAAGCTGAGATTTGAAAGGTTAAATGCATGTTTAGATCATGTAAGTAACAAGCAGGAACCATCTTGTTAACCTCTCATTGTTTATTGCATTCTTGCATGTTTTTCCACCTACTATATGGTTGAGCTATTTCAAACCCTGAAAGATGATGCTGTGAAAGTGCTGCACTCAATATGCTAGCAAATTTGGAAAACTCAGCAGTGGCCACAGGACTGGAAAAGGTCAGTTTTCATTCCAATCCCAAAGAAAGGCAATGCCAAAGAATGCTCAGACTACCGCACTATTGCACTCATCTCACATGCTAGTAAAGTAATGCTCAAAATTCTCCAAGCCAGGCTTCAGCAATATGTGAACTGTGAACTCCCTGATGTTCAAGCTGGTTTTCGAAAAGGCAGAGGAACCAGAGATCAAATTGCCAACGTCTGCTGGATCATCGAAAAAGCAAGAGAGTTCCAGAAAAACATCTATTTCTACTTTATTGACTATGTCAAAGCCGTTGACTGTGTGGATCACAATAAACTGTGGAAAATTCTTCAAGAGATGGGAATACCAGACCACCTAACCTGCTTCTTGAGAAACTTATATGCAGGTCAGGAAGCAACAGTTAGAACTGGACATGGAACAACAGACTGGTTCCAAATAGGAAAGGCTGTATATTGTCACCCTGCTTATTTAACTTATATGCAGAGTACATCATGAGAAACGCTGGGCTGGAAGAAGCACAAGCTGGAACGAAGATTGCTGGGAGAAATATCAATAACCTAAGATATGCAGATGACACCACCCTTATGGCAGAAAGTGAAGAGGAACTAAAGAGCCTCTTGATGAAAGTGAAAGAGGAAAGTGAAAAAGTTGGCTTAAAGCTCAACATTCAGAAAATGAAGATCATGGCATCCGGCCCCATCACTTCACAGGAAATAGAGGGGAAACACTGGGAACAGTGGTTGACTTTATTTTTTGGGGCTCCAAAATCACTGCAGATGGTGATTGCAGCCATGAAATTAAAAGATGCTTACTCCTTGGAAAGAAAATTATGACCAACCTAGATAGCATATTCAAAAGCAGAGACATTACTTTGCCAACAAAGGTCCATCTAGTCAAGGCTATGGTTTTTCCAATAGTCATGTATGCATGTGAGAGTTGGACTGTGAAGAAAGCTGAGCACTGAAGAATTGATGCTTTTGAACTGTGGTGTTGGAGAAAACTCTTGAGAGTCCCTTGGACTGCAAGGAGACCCAACCAGTCCATTCTAAAGGTGATCAGTCCTGGGTGTTCTTTGGAAGGAATGATGCTAAAGCTGAAACTCCAGTACTTTGGCCACCTCATGTGAAGAGCTGACACATTGGAAAAGACTCTGATGCTGGGAGGGATTGGGGGCAGGAGAAGGTGACAACAGAGGATGAGATGGCTGGATGGCATCCCCGACTAGATGGACATGAGTTTGAGTAAGCTCCGGGAGTTGGTGATGGACAAGGAAGCCTGTCCTGCTACAGTCCATGGGGTTGCAAAGAGTCAGACAAAACTGAGTGACTGATCTGAACTGAATGGTACTTTGGACAAAATGCTTTTTTCCCTTAAGAAAGCCACATATTTTGCAAAAGGGTTTCAAATTGCAAAAGGGTTTAAATCTGCTCCAAAGGTGTTTAAATTGATATGACATCTATTTCTTTTTTTTACATCAAATGCAAGATTATGTCACAGGTACACTTCAGACTCATGACAAAAGGTTAAGAAAAGAGTTGACAAGAAGGAAAAAAGGTAACTTCACAGTGAAGAAACCTGGCAAACATCACCTAGGTGAGGTGGTCAAGCTTACCATTTCTGGGAGTCTTCTTCCCCAAAACCTATCCCCCTGGCCAAAATCCCAAGTGCGGGACATTCTACAAAATCCACAGCCAGCACTCCTCAAAACCGTCAAGGTTATCAAAACTAAAGGAAGTGTGAAAACCAGTCACAGCCAAAAGGAGCCTAAGGAGACATGATAACAGAACATCCTGAGTGGGATCCTGACCCAGAAAAAGGACACTGAGGGAAAACTAAGCAAATCCACATAAAGTATGGACTTTTCTTTAAAATAATGTATTTCATTTTTTTATATTGTATATATCAATAGTACTATGTATCAATAGAAGAGTGATATACACTATATCAATCAATAGATTGTATATATCAATAGTAGTTCATTAATTATAACAAATACACAATTTATATACAATTAATCAAAATGTTAACTAGCATGTTAACAAAAGAAGAAACCAGATGTGGGATATATTGAAAGACTCTGTACCATCTTTAGTGTTTCTGTAAATTTGAAACTATTTTAAAATTTTAAAAAATTATTAAAAAAATAAGTAAGCATTATAATCTTGTCTGATAACTTTTCACTTATTTGAAGAAAAAATATTTTAAAAATTGATATAAAAACATTTGATGTTGAATTTGAGACTTAATTTACATCATATTTCCTTTTTTTTTTTTTAATTTGGCCACACTATGCAGCACACAAGGTCTCAGTTCTCTAACCAGGGCTGGAACCCATGTCCCCTGCAGTGTAAACGCAGAGTCCTGACCACTGAACCACCAGGGAAGCCTCTAGAGTATATTTGTAAATTTCCAAAATCGAATATATTTTAGTTTTTCATTAATAATTCTTATCATTCATCCAGATTTCAATTTAAACCACCATAAGGCTAAATCTATGGTCTTTCATGTTTTTGCTATTTAAAAAGTTACAGCTGCTGTTTTGGTGGTTAGTCCATTGTCTTCTTAGGCCAAGGATAGAAGTGAAGGAAAAGAAGTGGACTCAGTGAGCATCAGCTCTTCTTTAGAGACACTTTGCTATGAAGGGGACAGAAAACACCCTGGCCACAGAGCAAACTTGTGGTGAAGGGGGATGGCTCCTTTAAAGAGGGTGAGGCCAGGCAAGTTTGAAGGTCTACACGGAGGTTCTCACCTGGGGTGATTCTGCCCTCAGAGACCGTGTGGCAATGTCTGGAGACATTTTTGGTTGTCACACTTCAGAGGGAAGCACTAGGATCTGGTAGGTAGAGGTCAGGTCACATTAATATCCCACTATGCACACCTCAGTCTCCCCAAGAGAGAATGAACCCACATGTCAATAGTACTGAGGCTGAACATGGAACTCTGCTCGGTATTATGTGGCAGCCTGGATGGGAGGGGAGTTTGGGAGAGAATGGATACATGTGTGTGTATCTCTGAGTCCCTTCATTGTTCACTTGAAACTATCACAACATCATTAATTATAAAATAAAAAGGTTTTTAAAAAAAGAATCCTAAACTAACATTTGAGTGGTAAAACAAAATGAAGTGCTTTTCAGACATGCAGGGATTCAGGGGGTTCATCACAGAGACACTCTCTGAGAGAACGACTAAAGAATTCTTTCAGCAAAAGAAATAATAAATCCAAGAGAGAGGAAGATGTGGAAATCCCAAAACAGATCAAAGAAACGAACAATATTAGATTTCCGTCTGAACATTTGTTGATTCATAATGTTGTAAAAATAGTAAAAATAATATGGAACTAGAAATCTCAAAGTGGAACAAGGAGCAAGGAGGAAGACAAGGACAGGGAAGAATCCAGAGATTCTTACCTTGTTTGGAACATAGACAAAGATTAAATCCTACAGTCAAGGCTATGGTCTTTCCAGTAGTCATGTATGGATGTGAGAGCTGGACCATAAAGAAGGCTGAGGGCCGAAGAATTGATGCTTTTGAACTGTGGTGCTGGAGAAGACTCTTGAGAGTCCCTTGGACAGGAGATTAAACCAGTCAATCTGAAAGGAAATCAACCTTGAATATTCATTGGAAAGACGATGCTGAAGCTAAAACTCCAATACTTTGGCCACCTGATGCCAAGAGCCAACTCACTGGAAAAGACCCAGATGCTGGAAAAGATGGAAGGCAGGAGAAGGGGGCAACAGAGGATGAGATGATTGAATGGCATCACCGACTCAATGAAATGAACTTGGGCAAATTCTGGAAGATAGTGAGGGACAGGGAAGCCTGGCATGCTGCAGTCCATGGGATCTCGAAGAGTTGGACATAACTTGGTGACTGAACAACAATAAAGATTAAACAAAGATTGTCCTGCAATGCAATGGCACCCCACTCCAGTACTCTTGCCTGGAAAATCCCATGGACGGAGGAGCCTGATGGGCTGCAGGCCATGGGGTCGCTAAGGCGGGGCACGACTGAGAGACTTCACTTTCCCTTTTCACTTTCATGCATTGGAGAAGGAAATGGCAACCCACTCCAGTGTTCTTGCCTGGAGAATCCCAGGGACGGGGGAGCCTGCAGGGCTGCCGTCTATGGGGTCGCATAGAGTCGGACACGACTGAAGTGACTTAGCAGCAGCAGCAGTCCTGCAGTGAGCACAGAAAGGCAAAGCATCAGGTGAGAGGAGGAGACTGGCTTCAGCGCCCAGGAAGAAGCAGAGATCACAGAGAGAGAAGAGTACCACGCTGATTCTCAGCAGACTTCTGATTTCTCCTTCCCATTCTCACAGGTCAAACCTCACTGTGATCCTTAAAATCTTTGTGTTTTTTTTTTTTAATTTTTATTTTTTGTTTAATGCTTATTCCATCCTTAAAATCTTTGAAACTTCGTGCGTAAGCGAGTTTGACTAGATGTTTGTTGTTTACATCCAAACTATCTTTACCTAGACTCATGTTCATTGTTTAAAGTTTGGGAAAGACTGGAAAACATAAAGAAATTTTTTTTTTTTTTTTAATTTAAGTACAAGCAGTTGCATGGAGAATTAACAGTTAAGTCTCGACCAACAGCAACCTCATTTTTCCCTCCCCATACCAATTTTGCTTGTAGTAACTATAGTGATAGTATGTTAGCCTGAAGTTGATGGTAGGCATCTCACCACCCAGAGGGGATAATGTGCCTTGGAAAGAAGTCAAGAGAGGAAAGTAAAATTGAGAGCTAGAAAGTGATTGCTGATGATATCTTTTAGCTCCTGGATCCAGCTGTACCTGAAGCTACCGGCCTTCTCAAGGATATGAGCCAATAAATTCCCTCTTCTATCTGAGCCAGTTTTCATAGGGTTTCCATTCATCTGCAATTAAATAACTTTCAAGAAGCTTCTTAGGTTAGAAATCTGTGCAGAAGGATCATAAAACAGTGCTCCTTTTCAACTCTAAGCCAGGAAGAAAGAATATGGAGTGCTGGCTAGAAACCTCTGGCACCTGCTCTCCTTTTTTTTTTTTTTTCCCCAATTTATCTGAGGAAAAAACACATTCAGAGTTTTGCACTCAGAGGATTAAGGAGGGGGCCAAGAGGAGAGATGAGGGGAAGTGGAACCTTGTCTCTGAATAAGAACAGGTTCATTGTCGACACCAGAAACGCCAGGCCAAAAAGGAGGGCCGCGTTGACAGTGGCTTAACCACCCACCGATGTCAAGAGCTGGGCAGGCTGATGCGGAGTCCACAGGTGGGCGTGGGGGTGGAGTCTGGACTTGAACCTGGCCAGCCCGGAACTCATTTTCTCTTGGCCCGCTGTAACTTCCTGTTTTCCAAGGGGGAGGAGGCGTTTTGTTAAACACAAGCCTCTCCCAGCTTAGCGAGAGGACAGCAAGAATTTCTCACAAAACACTATTTTTGCCGCATTCAATGTAGATGAATCAGACGCCAGCGGATCCAATTTATTTTATACAAAACAGAGTCTGTGATGATGGGAAGGTCCTCGCAAGGCTGGTGGGTTTTATTGAGAGCAGAAGACGAAATGAATCATTCCAAGATGTTAAGACGAAACCCAAACACACCCAGCTTCCCTCGTGACTGGTGCTGGGCTGGCTGTGGGCCCCACCTCTCAGCCAGGAAGGAGGTCTTGCAAACGTTTCCTCTCTCTAGTCTCAAAGCCCACGTGGGTGCTGGAAATGCCAGTAGGCCACAAGCTCTGCTTCCTGCCTTGGCCATCTAACATCTCAAAGCCACCACTGATGGCACTCTTTTTTTTTTAAACATATTTATTAATATTTATTCATTTGGTTGCATCGGGTCTCTGTTGTGGCATATTGGATCTTTATTGCTTCATGTGGCTCCCTCGTTGCCATGGACAGACTGTAGTTGGGGCTCACGTGCTTAGTTGCTCCATGGCACAAAGGGATTTTTAGATCCCCTACCAGGTATTGAACCCTCGTCCCCTGCATTGCAAGGTGGATTCTTAACCACTGGACTAGTCCCTTTTAACATATATTTTGACTTGCAGATACAAGCATAATTTAGGGAAGGAGTTACTCATGTCATTTTCAAGGTGAGAAGTCAAGTGAGATGGAGAATGTGGCATTAAATGCTACCACCGACACCACCATAACAACTATAAATGGGTGTGCACATGTTTGTGTTTGTGTGTGTGTGTTTATACATATCATAATCTCTCTCTCTCTCTTTTTTTTTTTTTGCCACCTAATACAGCATGAGGAACTTCCCTGACCAAGGACTGAACCTGTGCCCCCTGCATTGGAAGCACAGACTCTTAACCACTGGACCATGAGGGAAGTCCGATGGCACTCTTACAAAGAAACATATACTTATTTCTAAAATTTCCAACCTGTTCTCAATAGCCAGTTTGAAGCCAGGTCTATAGATATCACCCAACCTTTAAGAGGTGGCCCCATTTCAGTCTAACTATGAGAACAAAGAAACAACCCAAATTCTTTTTCAAGGTCCCAGCAAGGTGATAGGGATTCAGAATTCTCCAAGTGTGTCTGGGGAGCTGACAAGGCCCTCTGATGAGAGTCTTTGTTTTGCAAGAGAGTTCCATGAGACTGTGTCCTGTGAATAAGAATTTAGGCGTGACAATCCTGACGTTCGTAAAGAAACAGTTGTGAAAGGAGAGTAAGCTTCAGATCTTTCTTAGACTCCATTCAAATCTGTCTCCAATTGTTGTTGTCATTGTTTAGTTGCTCAGTCATATCCGACTCTTCTGCGACCCCATGGACTGCAGCACGCCAGGCTTCCTTGTCTTTCACCATCTCCCAGAGCTTGCTCAAACTCATGTCCATTGAGTCGGTGATGCCATCCAACCATCGTGTCCTCTGTCATCTGCTTCTCCTGCCTTCAGTCTTACCCAACATCAGGGTCTTTTCCAATGACTTGGCTCTTCTCATCATATGGCCAAAGTATTGGAGCTTCAGCTTTAGCATCAGTCCTTCAAATGAATATTCAGTGTTGATTTCCTTTAGGATTGACTGGTTTGATCTCCTTGCAGTCCAAAGGATTCTCAAGAGTCTTCTCCAATACCACAGTTTGAAAGCATCAGTTCTTCAGTGCTCAGCCTTCTTTATGGTCCAACTCTCACATCTGTACATGACTACTGGAAAAACCATAGCTTTGACTATGTATTGGGTAGAAAATGGGAAATAAATATCAGCAGGAAGACTTTCCCATCAGCCCATCAAACTTTTTCCCTCTTGTCCCAGCACATAGTCCATTTTTTCATCCTGTGGCACTGATTGGGGTCTGGAAGTGCCTTGTTTATTCATATATTTAGTGCCTGTCTTTTCCCTAAGAGTGGAGATTCCACAGAGCAGGGACCAGCATTCCAGAGCATGGAAAAGTACTGGACACACAGTAGGTACTCAGCAACTTGGTTGAACAAATGGTTGAATGAAAGATCTGAATTTAGACCTCTGCCTTTTCCTAAATCCTAAACCAGAATGGGCTGCAGTTACAGTGGGTATCCCAGGATTCTGCAACCAAATGCAACAGAGATTAAATTTAATCTCTTCTAGAATTTTAAAGTCCTGTCCTAGAATTTTTCTTTTTAACTAAGTGTGGGTGTTTGGGCTAAAAAAACACATGATAGAATAAGAACCTGACATCTGTTCTCAAAGGGGTTAGTTTACTCACCTCTCTTTAAAAGTTAAGTCACTAAAGTAAGAAGTCAATGGTCAGAGAGGTTCGGGGTTTCGGGGGTGGGGCAGGCAGTGGGGGAGAGTGAGAGAACAGTCAGATTGCTTCATGCATCTGCTAAGCCCAGAAGCAGGCCTTCAAGCACTCATGGTTGTCTGTCCCGTGCCAGTGGCCTGTCTAGTAAGTGCCGCCACACTTAAGTGTCCCGTAAGGACCGCAAGGCTCACCGATGCCTGACACAGGATCTCTGTTTTAAGCAATGGTGGCACCGAACCGGGGCCTTGTGGGCCACCATCCCACACAAACGAAAGAAGATTAAACCCCGACAGGCAAGTAGTCACAGCTGCCTGCCTAGTTCTTGTCCAAACCCAACAACCTAAGCCCCTAGTGGAAGTGAAATTTAAAAAAGAAAAAATGCAGGGCCAAATACAGGCCAAAATCTGTTCCAACAACCACCAGGCTTTTACATTTTAAAATTAAAAAACAAACAAATAAACCACTTTCTGTCTTTCAACTGAGCTGGCTTCTGCAGGCCTTGCTGTGTATGATAGGCACAGACACAGAAGTGTACAACCTCCACCCAGCCTGGCCTCCCGGGTAGAACAGGGAATGTGCAGGACTAAGGACGCATCTTAACACCTCCAGAGCCAGCATTTGTGGGAGAAGAGGTCTTTCTAGCTGTGAGTCTCTCTGTCCACACCCAGGTGGTTTACCACTTCATGAGGACGCCTGAGCATAGTCTCACTCTTTCTGCAAACGTTTAGTGAGGTCCCTCAGGAGGTGGCAGGAGGCCGTGGGGCTGCAGCGGGTGAAAAGTTGGCTTGCTCACTGGATGGAGAAAGGATTCCTGCGAGGGTAGGAGACCTAGGGTCACCAAGCTGTGGATGGATAGTGTCACCAAACTGTGGATGGACAGTGTCCAGCTAGGCACTCTTGAAAGGAACAGGTCAGCAGTGGCCACTCAGACCTGACCCCACCCTTCACCAGCTGTAGGACTTGGGCCAAACGTTTGACATCACTCAGCTCCCGAATCCTCATTTGCGTCTTCCATCTCCTGGAGTGGTTGTGAGGATGAAATGATGAAATGAGATGAAATAGGGAAAATGCAACACCTAGCACAGAAAAGCTGCTTCTAATAATGGACTGCTTACTGACACCCTTTGCTCATGCCTGGTAACCCACCTCACCCCTTTACTTTCGAAGGAGGCACTGCCGGAAGGAACGTTAGTGTGAACAGTGATGGTCGATGACCAGCAAGCACGGCATCCCTCTGGGTGGGCTGGGAGCCACCTTCAAGGCTGCAATAAGGGGCAGACCCTTGCGTCCACTCATGCCCAGCAGCCCTCCGCAGCCCACACTGCTTCTTTTGTCTCAAGCTGAGTTTCCCCCACGTCTTCCCTTCCTGCACATGGTTAGCTGTTTCGATTGTTCCCCTTGCAGGACTAGTCCAAACCACAGTGCTTGGCACCACCTTCAAACCTCCTGTTTGCCAACGTCTGTTTATCAGATCCAAGGCGTGCTCTTTGGGGCTGATCGCCTGACAGGAGCCCTGTTTTCCAGCCGCGAGGGACGTCCAAATGTTATATAAGGCTACACAACCCATTTACTCCTCCGGAGGGAACATGCCTCTGAAAACAGCACGGCAATTGGCAAGAGGAAGAACCCTGTGCATACGACAACCATCATTTCTGTTGAGGCCAATCCCAGCCTTCCTGCTCCAGGGTTCTAGTCCGAGGGTCATAATGGCCCAGAGAGGCAGGGAGGGGACAGGAAGGAATCTTTAGATAAACTCTGAGTGGTCCATATAGCAACCAGAGTGATCTCTTTCAGCTAAATCATGTCAGCTCAAGCCTGTCACTGGCTTTATAGCCTCCAAGATTCCCAGGGTAAAACCGAATGGTCAGGAGCAGCATTTTCCAGTCTCATCCCCTGCGAGTGCATCTCGCTGGCCCTGTGTGGCTTCTACAGCCACGTCCCCCAACATCCCTGTGCCTTTGCACATGCCGGACCCTCTGCCTGGAACACGTGTCCTTCCCTTTGCATCTGGTGAAAGCTTCCCCGTGCTTTGGAGTTCCACTCCACGGAGCTGACGAGGTCAAAGCCTCCTGTGAAAGGAGCTGGGACACGTTTTACCTCCCCTTCGCCACACATGTCACATCTGTGTCTGCACTTTTTCCTTAGATCATCTGATGAGTGTCTCCCCGGTTATATCCTGAACTGCCTGAGAGAAATCCAGTTTTTTGGCCTCAGTATGAGGCTAGACCTCTGGTACAAAGGAAGCACTCGAAAAAGGTTTTTGAATTGCTCTAAGAGTTTCCTGCATGTTAGAGAAGGTCCCTATGACAATCTGTCTTTGAGAGTGCCAAGCAACTAGCTAGGCCAAGAATGCCAAGCCTGGCCGGTTGCAGTCCATGGGGTCGCAAAAAGTCAGACGTGACTTGTCAACTGAACAACAACAGCAAAGCAAAGGTATCCTTTTCCTTCTAGGCTGAGTCTTCCTAGCTTCCCCACCACTCTTGGGCTTCCCTTTAAAGCAGTCATCACCAGTACTGGTTTTACCATCTGTCTTCCTTTCCTGTGTGTCATGCGGGCAGACAGTGGGCTTCTAGAAGACTTTGAGGCAAGGATTTGAATGCGACGGATTTGACGGGGAGTTGAGTCCACAGGACACCTGGTGGGGGGGTGGGGTGTGGGACGTGGGAGAAGCAGCACAGAAAGTGTCACCAGCTGCCACTCGAGTGTCTGAGCGACCGGAGCTCAGGGCTGCTGGGGGGCTTGAAGGTCATCCCACCGGAAGGGACTCAGGTACCACCCAGTGGGTCACTGGCTGAGGACAACTCCCAGGGGCAGCCGTTCCCATCGCTCCTGCCAGCCCCAGGAATGGCAAAGCTCATACAGTTTGCACAGGAAGCCTTAGGGCAGAGGAATGCCGCTGCAATGGCTGGCGTTCACAGACATGAGGAAGGCGATGGTGGGGTACCCCCACAGACTTCATTGCCAAGCCAGGAAGGGGCAGGGCCCTCACCCACTGCTGACCGTCACCTCCTCGCCGGACTGTTCCCGGGACATCCCTTGGTCCCCATCCCAAACTTCCCAAGAGCAACCCACCTTCCTGACTTGGAGCAGTGGCAGCTGACGGGGTGCTTTTATCCCTGGACTACACTGTGCCTCTGGCCAGCCAGGAGATGGTCAGAGGGTCCCTGCCTGCGTGGTTGTGTGCTAATGGCTCCATCAAACACCGTCCGGTGATAACATGGCTCTGTTTTCCCATGTTCTTTCTAAAAACCTAATGGCCCTGATAACACCATTTATGGAAATACTAGCAGATTTAGCTGATGTAAACGAAAGAGTAGAGAAAAGGGAACCCTCCAACACTGTTGTTAGGAATGTAAATTGGTGCAGCCACTATGGAGAACAGTATGAAGGGTCCTTAAAAAACTAAAAATAGAACTATGGTATGATCCTGCAATTCCACTCCTGGCATATATCTGGAAAAAATGAAAACTCTAGTTCGAAAAGATGCACGAACCCCAGTGTTCATAGCAACACTATTTACAACAGCCAAGACATGGAAACAGCCTAAATGTTCATCAACAGATGAATAGATAAAAGAAGATATTATATGGCACCCCACTCCAGTACTCTTGCCTGGAAAATCCCATGGACGGAGGAGCCTGGTAGGCTGCAGTCCATGGGGTCACTAGGGTCGGACACAACTGAGCGACTTCACTTTGACTTTTCACCTTCATGCATTGGAGAAGGAAATGGCAACCCACTCCAATGTTCTTGCCTGGAGAATCCCAGGAACGGGGGAGCCTGGTGGGCTGCCATCTATGGGGTCGCACAGATTCGGAATGACTGAAGCGACTTAGCAGCAGCAGCAGCATATATATATAAATATATAATGGAATATTACTCAGCCATTAAAAAGAATTAAATAAGACCATTTGGGGCAACATGGATGAACCTAGAGACTATTAAAGGAAGCAAAGTAAATCAGACAAAGACAAATATGATATCACATATAAATGGACTCTTTAAAAAATGATACAAATGAACTTATTTATGAAACAGATTCACAGACACACAAAAAAACAAACCTACGGGTACCAAAGGGAGATTAACAGATACACACTATTGTATGTAAAATAGATAAACAACAAAATCCTACTATATAGCTCAGAGAAATATGTTCAATATCTTGTAACAATCTGTAACAGAAAAGAATATGAAAAAGAATAACTGAATTGCTTTGCTGTACATCTGAAACACTATAAATCATCTATACTTCATTTTTTTAAATTAAAAATAAAGTAAACCGAGTGGTAGAACCACTATGGATTTCTCTGTTTTCAGATACTTCATCTGATCTCCCCACTTTTTCTGTAATGAACATCATTAGTAAGTGAGGGAGAGGTTAAGCGGATGGTTTTGGCCAATGCTTGCAATAAATGCACACATCGAGATTGTTCTTTGGTGGGTGACTCCAGGTCTAGCCCCTTTAGGCCACTCAACCACACCCAAAGAAGGCAAGAACTCTTTCTTGTTGGAAAACACCAGAACTCACCTCCAAGCCCACACTAGGACAATCTGTGCACTGAGCAGCCTCGAACCGTCTCATCCTGGCTCCAGACGTGACCCTGAAGCCAGGTTCCCATGTGTCCATCCAAAGGTGGGATTCTCTTTCCCAACTGCCCTCTCTCTCTTTCTGCTTCTCAGTTTAATACAAATTCAGAGTCATTCATCAGCTCAGTGGACCTATGCCATGTATCAAGAGCTAAGTGAAAGTGAAATGAAGTTGCTCAGTCGTGTCCGACTCTTTGAGACCCCATGGACTATAGCGTACCAGGCTCCTCCTTCCATGGGATTTTCCAGGCAAGAATACTGGAGTGGGTTACCATTTCCTTCTCCAGGGGATCTTCCCGACCCAGGGATCGAACCCGGGTCTCCCACATTCCAGGCAGACGCTTTAACCTCTGAGCCACCAGGGAAGCATGCCAAACCTGAATTAAAACAAAAACAGCACAGGAAGCCCAATAACCCCTCACAGAAGTAGCACTATCCATCCTGGTGAAGGTAACTTCATTCATTCATTCATTTCACAAATAGGAACTGAACATTAACTCCAAGCCAGACACTGTGGGACCTGGTGCTGAACAGATAGGCATGGCCCTCTGCCCTCACTCCTCCACAAAGCAACGTGAGACAGAAATTACGAACACAGGATCTTGGTCCTAAGTTCAAATACCAGAGCCCTCCTTTTGCTAACTGTGTACTCTCGCTGCACCTGAATTTCCTATACTATAAGCAGGAGATCACGACAGTCCCTACCTCATAAGGTGTTGTGACACTTGAGTGAATAAATACACGTAAAGCAACACAAGGAAGCAGCCAGTAACTGTTAGCTTGATCATTTCAAGCAAGTGGAGAAGACAGATATTAACAAGCAAATATATGATTCCAAATGGCCATAATCACGTGGCAGGAAAGAAACCTCCACCATTTAGTACAATGCCTAACTGATTTGCAATTGCTGCTCTTTCTTTACTGTGTTAGAAAACTCCAACCTTCCCCCATCCCTATCACCTCCCCCTGGCCCTGCCTCCTGCCCCACATCCCTGCCTGGAAGGGCAAACGCTTGCACGTACCCATCAGGTGCATCCTCTCTCCAGCATCCCAGAAAGAGAAGCCAGGTTCAGTTGTGAATGACGTGGGCTTGTCTTGTGGACCTTCGTGGTCTGTGGCAAAAGAAAACAGGAGACAGTGGTGATTGTGGAGGGATTGGAGAGGACTCAGAGCAGTCCCAGGCACAAGCAAGGTAGGCAGTGGATGGACCAGGGCTCCGACCTTGCTCTGCATGCTTACCTGTTGACTTTCCATCCTACCCACTCGATGAGGGAGCTGGGTGCTTTGCCTCTTGTTCACAGCTCTCTCAGCAGCACCCAGAATCATGATGGAAGTTCAGTGCAAAGGAGCTGCGTAAAGAATGAGACAGTAAGTGAATGAAGGGGGGCCCATGCCCAATCCAAAGGGATGGGAGACCCTGGGGCATTTGGCAAGGTGGAAGAAAGGAGCTCCCCAACTTGGACTTGGAGGCAGGTTGAACTCCTATCCTGGGCCAGCTAGCACTGTCCCAAGACAATACTGACCTGACCCTTCCCCAAGGCAGGACCATTTCTCAGTCCTACCAAGGCCCTATCACACTCAGGGACTGGCTTGTCTTATTTCCAGAAACTTCTTCTCTCCCCACCCAACCCCCCTCCATGGCCCAGCAGCCTCTTTAGCACCTTTCTGAGTTTCGAACATCTGTGCATCTGATCACAGGCAGCACCGGCGCTGACAAGCTCCTGCTGCTTGATGAAATCACACCCCACCCAGAAGTGAGAATGGGCTCGGGCCGGGGCCAGCAAGGTAGGGCTGCTCGTAAGGTTTGGGGGAAAACCACTGCAGGCAGAAGCCCCTCCCTGAGAAGGGGCTTCTTGAGGGGGTCTGTGGTTGGTACGGCATCAGGGAGGCAGGACTCCTCCATGCTTCCACTTCTCTCCCACCTCTCCATTTCTGTCAGCCCTATTCCTCTCTGCTGAACCCACGTACCCAGGAGAGCTGATGCTTTGCTTTTGGGGGTGACAGCTAGCTGTTGAAAGCTTTTATGCTACTTGCCAACCAATGGTCCTGGAAGTACCCAGCTCACAGACATGGCCCTTTGGCCCAAGCAGTGGGTTTGTTGTTGTTAATGATGGATTATAAATTTGTCGGCAACAGTGTTTTAAATTATTTATTTATTTAAAGCAATTATCCTTCAATTAAAAATTTAAAAAGAAGAAAAGAGACTTCTGCTTCCACTGCAGGGGGCACAGATTCCATCTCTAGTTGGTGAACTAAGATTTCACATGCCCAAGTGGTGCAAGGGGGATGAGGGATGTGGGGATGTAGGGACCCCAAGAGTCTCCCATGTTAGAGGGAGGGGTGAAATAAGGACATGGCTTCTACTGGCCAATTAGGGGAGGTGTGTTTTAAAACATGTGTGACTCAGCAAGTCCAACGTGGGGCATCTGTCTTCAGAAACAAATCTTTATATAAGCAAATACTTTATATAAGCAAATGCTCAGCTTCAAGGATATTTGTCACAGCCTAACTCAAAATAACTTCTAAGTGGACAAACTAAGTAGTAGGAGGGGTTAGTTAAATACATTCCGATCTATTCATCTAATTGAATGCAGTCTTCCCTTTGAGGGATGCAGAATTACATGGGGAATTCTCAAGGGCATTCTGCTGAGTGAAAAAAAAAGTCTCCAAAGGTTATATACTGTGTAATTTCATTTATATAACATTCTTGAAATGATAAAATTATAGAAATGGAGAACACAGTATCAGCTGCCAGGAGTGGGATGAGCTGTGGCTATAAAAGAGGGGTAGGAAGGGTCTTGAGTGGCACTTTTTATGGACTATGTGAAATCCTCACCCCCCAGTGAGGCAGCATTGGAGGGGATGGAGGTTTTGGGAGGTGCTTAGATCATGCGGGTAAAGCCCTTAAGAATGGGATAGGAGGCCAGAGAGCGCCCTGCCCCCTCCACAGCCACGTGGAGAGCAGGCAGCAGGATGCCTCCCTCGGAAGGGTCCATGAGGGTGAGTACAGACGCTAATCAATCTCACAACAGTGAACTCTTAGGTGGAGCTTGCTCAGTCGTTTCGGTCATGTCCATCTCTTTGTGACTCCGTGGACTGTAGCCCACCAGGCTCCTCTGTCCATGGGATTCTCCAGGCAAGAATACTGGAGTGGGTTGCCATTTTCCTACTCCACTTAGGTGGAGAGGCCTGCTCTATGATTTCCTGTATTTTCCAAATTTTCTCCCAGTGAATATGTGCTGTATTAACATAAAGAGAAATACATTTCTCGGAGACAGGAAGAAACTTACAGATCTCCTGGTGAACAGAGAAAGCACTACTTTGCTCAGACTCAAAACCCTCACCCCAGGGCTTCCCCGGTGGTCCAGTGGCTAAGAATTCACGTTCCCAGTGCAGGGGGCCTGCATTAGGTGCTTGGTCAGGGATCCCACAGACTGCAACTAGGAGTTCACAGACCGCAACTAAAAGTCCCAAGTGCTGCAATGAAGATCAGGGGCAGCCGCATAAATAAATGATGACAGTAATAATAATAAAAACCCTCACCCATCCCCAGGACAAATGGTCCACTTCCTCATTCTCCAGCAACCCGGATTCCACCATCCTAGAGCTCCCCACACTGCCCCTGTCCAACTCTACTCTCCTCATGGTGCAGGTCACATATTGCCTTCTCCAAGAAACCCTAGGGCTGACCCCAGAGGACCTCCGGAAGCCGGCATGCCCTTCCCCATGAGGAATTCCTCAAGGGTGGGGCTGATCTTTTTTCTCTTGGTCTCCCTACTGACCCAGCACCAGTCCCCTCTCATGGTCTATAAACTATCATGGAAGGACTCATGGCTGAAAAAGCAGGCAGACCCCTGATTCTGTCCCCACCAGATGTAAAACTGTGAGGCTCTGAGCCTCAGCTTCTTCACCTGTAACACTGGACAGCTAGGAATTTGATAAAGATGACATGATCTCTTACATAAGGATCATTTTACAAAGGAATTGCTGTAAAGTCTGGAAACCAGGTATGTCAAGTGCCCAGCACAGCTTAATCACTGCTTCTTTATGTTAATAATCAAGAATGACTAAAAAACAGCAAACTGTGGGTGTGGCTCAGGTAGGCACTCCATGCAAAGATCCCCAAAGCTCAGCTGGTCAGAGTCAGGAGGCCTCAGGACTAAAGCAGCAGCAGTGATGACAAAGAGAAGGATGGGGAGGAGGGGAAGGGAGGAGGCAGACAAAGGGAGGAGAAATGGGAGAAGGGGGGAAGAGAGGAATATTCATAGGGGAAGAAGAGAAGAACAAGGGCTAAAGGGGAAGGAGGAGGAAAGAGAAATTCCCTAGTTGACCTCCTGGCCCCACATGGCTGCTCCAGTTCTCCTGCCATCACATCCAACTCCCAGCCAGTAAACATGAAGAAAGAGAAGGGGATTATATACTTCCCACTGTCTAGAGCCAAGACACATGATCTCCTCAAGCTTCAGGGCATCCCGGGAAATTCAGTGACCTTGTGGCCACCTAAAGTTGGAGTTGTTTAGTCACTAAGTCATGTCCAACTCTTTGCAACCCCATGGACTGTAGACTGCCAGACCCTTCTGTCCATGGGATTACCCAGGCAAGAATACTGGAGTGGGTTGCCACTTCCTTCTCCAGGGGATCTTCCCAACCCAGGAATCAAACCCAGGTCTCCTACACTGGCAGGCAGATTCTTTACCACTGAGCCACCAGGGAAGCCCAAAGAAACAGGGTTCTTTCATTAAAAGCAGAGCTTCTGCTATTTACACATGAGGAAACAGAGACACAGAGAGAAAAGTAAATCGCCATGCAGAGTCTAAGTGGAGTTTGTAGTAGGCAGGATAAAGCTACTCTCTGCCACCCAACCAAAAATCTCTGGTCCTAATCCCTGGACATAGTAAAGGAAAAGTGAAGTGAAAATCACTCAGTCGTGTCCTACTCTTTGCGACCCCATGGACTATACAGCCCATGGAATTCTCCAGGCCCGAATACTGGAGTGGGTAGCCTTTCCCTTCTCCAGGGGATCTTCCCAACCCAGGGATCAAAAGAGTGATTGAATTAGGGACCTTGAGATGGGGAGAGTGTCCTGGATTATATGATGGGCTCTAAATGCAATCACAGGTACCCCTAGAAGAGGGAAGCAGAGAAAAACCTGAAGATGTTGTCCCTGAAGACTGGAGTGATGGGGTCACAAATCAAGGATCACCAGCAGCCACCAGGGTGATCACTAGGACAAGGCCAGAAGTATTCTCCCCTTAAGAGGGAGCATGGCCTCCGCTTGCATCTTGATTTCAGCCCTGAGGCACTGACTTCAGACATCTGGCCTCCAGGCTGTGAGAGGAGAGATTTGGGTATTGGTGTTTTGGGGTGGGGGGAGTTATTTTGCTTGGAAGGAAAGCTATGACAATCCTACACAGCATATTAAAAAGCAGAGACATCACTTTGCTGACAGTGGTCCATCTAGTCAAAGCTATGGTTTTCCCAGTAGTCATGCACAGATATGAGAGTTGGACCATAAAGAAGGCTGAGCACCGAAGAATTGATGCTTTTGAGCGGTGGTACCGGAGAAGACTTGAGAATCCTTTGGACACCAAGGAGATCAAACCAGTCAGTCCTAACAGGAATCAACTCTGAATATTTATTGGAAGGGCTGATCCTGAAGCTCCAATACTTTGGCCACCTGATGTGAAGAGCCAACTCATTAGAAAAGACCCTGATGCTGGGAAAGACTGAAGACAGGAGAAGCGGATGACAGAGGATGAGATAGTTGGATGGCATCACCAACTCAGTGGACATGAGTTTGAGCAAACTCTGAGAGACAGTGAAGGACAGGGAGGCCTGGCGTGCTATAGTCCATGGGGTCACAAAAAGTCAGACATGACTTAGCTACTGAGCAACAGCAAAGCAATAGTAGTATTTATTTTATTTATTTATTTGGCTGCACTGGGTCTCAGTTGTGGTATGCAGGATCTTTAGTTGCAGCATGCTAACTCTTAGTTACGTCATGTGGGACCTAGCTTCCTAACCAGGGATCGAACCTGGATGCCCTGTATCGGGAGCATGGAGTCTTAGCCAATGGACTACCAGGAGAGTCCCTACATTTCTGTAGCTTTTAAGTCACTAAGTTTATGTTAGTTTGTAACTAACCCAGCCGCAAGGAACTAACCCCGACCCTAAGCAAACCCAGGCTGCCTGACTCCAGCTAGCATGCTCTTTACCTCTATGACACCAGAAGTCCACAGAAGGAAGAAAGGTAGGGACCTGTCCCAGCACTTTGAGTCAGAGATCTGGACTCTGAGCACCTGCCCCTGCCCACTATGTCAGGCCGTGTCCCTCAGACACTGGGGGACAGAGAAGGCAAGCTTGTCACCTGGCACTGGGCAGTCCCAGCCCCAAGGCCACAGGATGCTACATTCCATCACATTGTCAGCAATTTCCTCATCTAGGGGCTGGAGTGAGCAAGGAGAAGAGACCTAATTTAGGATGAGCTCACAGGGAGGGTTATTTATTCTATCGCTGGGCCATCAGCATTCCCATGTGGAGCCCACGTAATGAGCCAGGAGGTGGTGAGGTGTCCCCAGAGAACTCCTGCAGCTTGTGTGCAAAGCTCCTGGGGTGGAAACAAGCCCAAGCCACCTTCTCTTTCTTTTAATTTTTTTTTTTCCTTTTCTTCCTTCTGCAAGTCTATTTCATATCCTCCCTAAGCCTCACCAAGTTGGGTTCACTGACTATGGAGCAGACCAGTCACCTGGAAACTCAGGGCACATTCTTACAATCTCCCTTTCAATCTGCCCACATCTGGCCCATCACCAAGTCCTGTTGATTCTGCTTCCAAAGCATCTTTGGACTCCATCCATCGTCACCATTAACATCCTGGTCCATATTCCCTCCGCCTCTCTTCTGCTCACCATGCTAGCAACTTTCAACCCATTCCTTGTGCTGCTGGAGTCCTTGTGCCAAGTGAGAATCATATCAGACCACCACTATGAACTGAAGTGTCCCCCCAGACTCATGTCCACCTAAAACCTCACATGGGACCTTATAGGAAATATGCTCTCTGCAGGTGTAATTAGTTAAGAAGAGATCATACTGGATTACAGTGGACCCTAAGACCAATGACCAGTGCTTATAAGAAGAGAGCACACACAGAGAAACACACACAAAAGAGGGCTACACAAAGACAAGCAGAGGTTGGGGTGACACAGCCGCAAACAAGGAAAACCAAGAACTGACAGGAGCCCCCAGAAGCTGGAAGAGCCAGGAAGGACCCCTCCCCAGAGTCACTGGAGGGAACTTACACCTTAAGTTCAGACTTTTAACTTTCTGAATTCCAACAGAGTACATTTCTCTCATTTTAGCCACACTTTTTGTTTGGTTGGTTGGTTTTGTTTTTTAATTGCAGCAGCCCCAGGAAACTCACACAGCCTGTCTCTCCGTCCTTACTTCACTCCCATCAAGGGCATCCCAGGCTCTCAGGATAGTGATGAAGCTCATTTCCTCGGCTTCCAAACTCGACGTCCACCCTCATCGCCCTCCCTGTCTGTCTCTCTGCTCCAGCCTTCTGTCTTTCGTCCCTTGGTTTCTCCATGTTCTTTTCTCCATAGTCTTGTCACCTGCTACTCCCTCCACCTAGAACTCTCCACTGAAAGTGGTCTGGTGGCCTGGAGAGGGGTGGGCCTGAGAACTAGTTCCTGGGGCCTCAGTTCCCCGCAGTTCCCAGAGGGACACATCCAGCCAGAGCGAGGGTGAAGCCTGGAAGAGAACTTGGCTGCCATCCAGCACTGACTTTTGTCGAACCTTATGCGTGTTTTCAGTTTCTGAGTATCCAGCCCAGCGCCCTTCACTCCAAAAGGTGTACCTGCTGCACTGGCCATATATGGATGTTTCTCTTTAAGAGTATGTGTGTTTCACCTCCAGATTTTGAACATGACCTGTTGGGTGTCTTCCATCTGGCACCTCAACAACCAAATTCTGTGACTTCCAGGTCGTCCTGCATCTACTTGCTCTGTGTTCTCCTGTGAAAGGCCCTTTGTTGCTCTCAGGAAATGTCCCAATAACAAAGGACAGTTAATTTCACTCCTCTCTCTGGGATGGACTTAGGCCAGAAGGGAAGGGAGGCGAAGGGCCATCAGGTTAAGGGTCAAAACTCCCTCTAGAATATAAGCTCAGAGAGGGCGCAGGGCCCAGCCCACCCTCTGCCACCGCAGAGCAGCACAGGGTGTTGAACACCTCTTGTTGCATGCCCAGAGTCTGCCCAACTCTCTTTTTGTTCCTGGGTTCCCTTGATAGACTTTGTTCCTTAATTTCTCTAGCTCAGCCCCTGGGGAACATATAAAAGTCAAAACCAATCAGATCATCCCATTTCACAGGTTCAAGGAGAAGCACGTGACCCTATCAGAGCCAGTGACTCACAAAGACACAGTTACCGAGGCTTCTGGGAAACTCCTTGTTCCCCTCGCTATGGAATCAGGAAGCTCATGTTGCCCTGGAGCTGTTGGCAACTGTCTTATTAGACTGGAATGAGAGACCAAAGAGAGGGAAAACTCAGCCCTTTTCCTATTCCTAGAGCCCCATATCCAGCTTTCCCTTAGAGCCAGATTTGATTCACCCCCTAGATTACTAAAGTTACATAAACTATTTTCTCCCTTAAATTAGTTTGCATTGCATTTTGGGGACATACAGAATGAGAACTGGACCATAAAGAAGGCTGAGTGCCAAAGAATTGATGCTTTCAAACTGTGGTGCTGGAGAAGATTACTGAGAGTCTCTTGCACTACAAGGAAATCAAACCAGTCAGTCCTAAAGGAAATCAGCCCTGAATATCGTTGGAAGGACTGATGTTGAAGCTAAAGCTCTAATACTTAGGCCACCTAATGCAAAGAGCTGAAGAGCCGACTCACTGGAAAAGACCCTGATGCTGGGGAAGATTGACAGCAGGAGGAGAAGGGGGCAACAGAGGATGAGATGGTTGGATGGCATCACCAACTCAATGGACATGAGTTTAAGCAAACTCTGGGAGATAGTGAAGGACAGGGAAGCCTGGTGTGCTGCAGTCCATGGGGTCACAAGGACTCAGACACTTGGACATGTATTCATATGAATGAATGAATAAGAAACTAACCTCCAGTGAAAGCCACTGGATATTGTCACCCACCCCTCAGGTCTCATCTCATAGCAATTCAGCAGTTTTCACAAAGACAATTTCCTCCCTCAGGGATTCTCAGGGCACCATGAAGGTTTTTCACTTTTTTCACTCTATTGCCAAGGTTGAAATTATTACAGTTGCATTTAGAGGAAGGACCAACACTGTTCTGGGCCTGTCTTGCAGGTGAAGAAATAGAAGTTTAGAGAAATTAATAACCTGCCTAGGATCACACAGTTTGTGAATGGAAGAGCCTAAATCCCAAATTGCAGACTTTATTTTTCCGACTGATAGACAAGTACTTCTGTGGTGATTTTTTTTTTTTTTTTTTTTTTTTTTTGCTGCAGCACACAGCAGGTGGGATCTTGGTTCCCTGACCAGCGATCCAATCAGTGCCCCCTTGCATTGGAAATCTTAACCACTGGACCACCAGGGAAGTCCCCAGTAGTGATGTCCTGATGGAGGATCAGGCCAGGGTCCTCATATAAGCCAAAGTCACCCAGAGAGACTTTCTTTGATGGTGGAAATACTCTAAGTCTGCACATGAGGTTCTCAAGCACTTGCTACATGGCTCATGTGACTGAGGATCTCAACATTTTAAATCATATCTTGATTCATTTAAATTTAGGTTTACATTACCACGCCTGTGCATGAGAGCATGCTCAGTCACTTGAGTCATGTCCAACTCTTTGCGACCCTAGGGACTGCGGCCCGCCAGGCTTCTCTGTCCATGGGATTCTCCAGGCAAGAATACTGGAGTGGATTGCCATGCCCTCCTCTAGGGGATCTTCCTGACCCAGGGATTGGACCCATGTCTCCTGCATTGCTGGAGGCTTCTCTACCCACTGAGCCACCTGGGAACCCCACACATGGCTAGTGGCTATCAAGTCAGACACTATTTTAGAAGAAATTGTTAATCTTATTTAGCTTGAGCTTCGGACAATGAAGAAGGGAAAGCTACTTGTCTTAAAGAAGGAAGGACACTGTCTCAGCCTCTCATCAGACTAGTCACAGTGAATGGGTGGCCCAGGGGGCAAGCACCTATCCAGTGAGGCCCATCTCTCAAGTCTCCTCCTAGGGCCTCACCCATTCCTGGCCAGGGCCATGCTCTGTCCTGCCTTGCCCAGACTAGGCCCTCTGTCTAGAAGATCCTCTGTTCTCTCTTTCCTGAACTGTTGATCTGGCTACCTCCCACTCCTCGATGTCTCAGCTGATATATTAGTCCCACGAGGGAACTGTCCTTGACCCCTACCTGTGTTCTTGACATAGCACACCACCCTTTCCTTTGTAACCCTTAGCACAGTCTAAATGTGTGTGAATAGTCTGCACAATAATCATCTCCTCTGTTTCCCTGGAGGGCAAGCAGCATGTCTAGCTTATCCATTCTGTATCTTTAGCAACCATCTCAGAGCTTGGGGCATAGGAGATGCTCAGGCAGTATTTGTCCAATGAATGAATCAGTCAGTTAAGCTAGAGACTGAAAATGCCAAACCTTAAATTCTCTATTGCTCCCCTCAGATCTAGAACATGAGTGGGCAAAGTTTTTCTTTGAAGGATCAGGTAGTAAAAATGATAAACTTTGTGGACCATACAGTCTCTGTTACCACTATTCTACTCTGCCATTGTAGGCAAAAGCAGCCATAAACACTATGTAAATGAATGGGCATCGCTATTCCAATAAAACTTTATTTATAAAAACAAGCAATGGGCCACATTTGACCCCCAGGTGGTAGTCTGCCGATCTCTGTCCTGGGCTTAAATGGGGAAATCAGGTGAGAAGCAGTGAGAGGGGGCAAAGTGGAGACTTAGAGGCTCAAGTGCCCAGAGGGAGGATGGCCAAGCATGTTTGCCAGTGCTCTGCCCCCCCACTGATGGAGCAAAAGGAAACTCCCCCAGTGGGACTCTTGGGCAAGACCTTGGGGATGCTTCCCAACACTGAGGAAGGGAGTAGATGAGCCCAGGTCCTCTGGTTTGAGTCTCTGGCCAGGGCACAGAACCAACTCCCAGAGCCAGAGAATTTGTGCCTACAATGGAGCCCATTGATGGAGAACAAGGGTGGTGTTGAAAGCTGGTGCGTTGCTTGTCACAGTTCGCCAAGGGGATGTGGTAAGCTGGGCTCGCTCCACATCCTGATGTTGCTGAAAATCTGGCGCAAGGAGGGGCCTTCCTGTCCTCAGGAGAGCCCCCCAGCCCTACTTCAGGGTCGGGGATCCCCATTCAGAAGTGCATTCAACTCTGTTCTGGCCGATGGGATCAAGAGCTGGGCTGCTCCAACTCTAAGACAAGGGGGGGGAGGAGTGCTTTCCATCTGCCCCAGCCTCCCTCCCAGGGACATGGCTACCCAAGTGAGAGATGCAGGCTTTTTTTCCCCAACTGCTTCCTTAGATCAGTGTGCTTTGCAGCTGTTTGTTTAAGCGTCCTGCTTGTTGTTGGGAAAGGGACTTTCTTGATCATGAAGGAAGCCCTTTGTTTCACAGGTATTTCTAAGAGTCACTTCCACTGTGTCCCTGAAGCATCTGCCCTGCGGGAGGGCGGAGGAGGGGAAGCAGGACAGCATCCCAGGGTTTGGCACAGGGTCCTCTGCCCACCCTGTCCTTGCCCACTGGGATCACAGAGGTACACGAAGGGTGCCCTCGTCTCCTGGGGCAAGACCAGCTCCAAGGCAAGCTGCTGCTGCTGCTGCTAAGTCGCTTCAGTCGTGTCCAACTCTGTGTGACCCCATAGACAGCAGCCCGATGGCTCCCCGTCCCTGGGATTCTCCAGGCCAAGAATACTGGAGTGGGTAGCCATTTCCTTCCCCAATGTATGAAAAAGAAAAATGAAAGTGAAGTCGCTCAGTAGTGCCCGACTCTTAGCGACCCCATGGATTGCAGCCTACCAGGCTCCTCCATCCAAGGGATTTTCCAGGCAAGAGTACTGGAGTGGGGTGCCATTGCCTTCTCCGTCCAAGGCAAGGGACTCCCCCAAAATGGCCAGGATTGGGCGGGGGGAAGGCAGGTATGCATTACACAGACCAATGCATGGGCCACAGGGCTTTCTGGCAGACCCTGCTCTGTCAGAAGTTTGGCTCTACCTTGTTGAAATATAGGCAAATGTCTGAACCTCCAAGAGCTTCATCATCCCATGTTAACTTCTCCCCTCATAATGCTGGTGAAGCTTCAGGGAAAACGTATGCGGGGTGCCTGGCATGTGGAGAGGTGTCCACTAAAGGGGGTCATTCCTTTTCTAAGGGTCTTCTACCCTTCAGTCTTTGCTTCTCTTGATGAGCCAGCTTTATTCTCTCAGAGCGGCTACTCTCTGGAATTAGAACTGCGTTCAGCATCACAATCATCTGACCCCATGAGCATAAATTAGAGAAATCTCAGGAAAGGACTCCGATTGGCTTTCCCTGTGCCACGGGCCTGCACCAACCTCCGTGGTGCTCAGTCTCCTGACCACAAGCAGGCTCCAGGAGAAAACCCTACCCTTTCAGAACCACATAGATCAGTTTTCCCAAAGGATGGCATGGCATGGAAAGATAGAGAAGTGAGTTCACTGTATATTTTGTGGGGCAGGATAGCTCTAAAGAGCCAACACAGCTTGACAGAGATTGTACTCCAAAACAGACAGGAGATAGATCTTCTGATCCCTGAACAGGAGGGACTTGAACCATCCTGGCGATGTGAATTTAAAATTGGCTAGTGCCCCTACTAGTCCTTGTTATGCCACATTGATGCTGCTTATGATTTGCTCCATGTATTATCAATTGTCTAATCTGTTTTGTCTCTGACCAGGTCAACAAGCTACAACACTCAGTGCCAGTTCAACAAAGATATAAAACTACAGCCAACCACAGAAAATATCACTCCCCCTTAGATGGACACCGCTATAAGGACTCTGAGGCTTGAGACTAGCAAGAGGGGGAGGCCCAATACCCCTCGCCATCCCAGTTCAACAGGAAGTAGCCAGAAAGACCTCGACGCCCCTATTCCAAAGAATTGGGCCTCCCATCTCTTGAGGGGGGGAATGTTAGGTAGGCAGAACAGGGAAAAGGAATCCAAAATGGCAGTGGCTAAAAGGTAAGGAAGGGAAAAGCCGCAAAAATAGAACAGAGGAAGGTCAAAGGAAGGTCTGAGGACCGGAGTGAGAACTTCAGGTAGAACAGCACTCCTGACAAAGCCCAGTTTGCATAGGGCAGGCCCAGGGGGAAGGGAAAAAACATATAAAAAGAGGAGCCAAAGGGCTCTCTCTCTCTCCCTCCTCAGTGCGCTGGGGCACTCTTCTCTTCGCGTCTTTGGATCGACGTGCTCTCATGCCTCAAAGATGGATTTTCCTGCTCTCTTCTAAATAAAATAGAGCTGTAACACTGAGCTGTAACACTGATTGGTCTAAGAGCTATAACAAGGTCCGTTCGAGACCTGAGAGCTATAACACGGTTTGTCCAAGACCCACGAGCTGTGACCTGCCGAGGGGGCTTCAATGTCCATCTCTCCAAATCTTTGTTGTGATGAGACAAAAACCAAGGCGCATACACTTGGGTGACATCTATGATGGCGTGACTCGGATGGCACTTCATGGGAAAGTGCTGGCCAGCGCCCTGGGACTGAGACAGCCATCCTGAGAGAATGTCTGGAAAACCCCAGAGACACACAGGGGGCTCATCTGCCAGGAAGCTGCCCACGTGGGGACATCCAGGTGGAACCACACCCCAGGTAAGAAGAAGCAGGCACAGGGAGAGGTGCTAGAGCTGGACGAGAGCTTCCAAAGCTGCTGAAAGCTAGGTATCCGGCCCAAGTTGGGGACTGTCACATGTGAAATATACACAGAAAAGGAAGAACACGGAAAACCACCACAGTGTGTTCTAGAACACGCCAGAATAAGACAGACTCAGGTCTCATTCCAACCTGGAGTACTGAGATGTGGGCTACGGTTAGCAGTGTGAGCCCCTCAGTTGGGGTTGCAGGAGTCAGGGTTTAAGTTCAATTCCTACCACTCCTTTATTCTCCCATTCATGCATTCAGAAAGTATTGATCACCTGCTGTGTGTCCAGCACTGAAGAGGTACAGCAATGAGAGAGACAGACACAGCCCAGCCATCAAACCTCTCCAGTATGAGCAGGAAGCTGGCTGTGAAAGTCCCAGTTAACATATAATTACAAACTGAAACTGATGCTGGGAAAAAAAAAAAAGAAAAGAAAAGAAGGGCAGGGATTGATTGAAATGAGAATCTTGGAAGAGCAGAGAGGTCTCTTCTGAAGGTATGTCCTTAAATTGAGAATCACAAATGAACTGGCTGTAACCAGGTGGATGGGTGGTGAGAATATCCCAGCAGGGGCAACAGGATGTGCTGTGGCTCTTCCCATCATCGAGAAGTGCAGAAACATGGTGGCTTGAAGGACCCGCGCTCTGATTGGAGAAGTGAGAAGAAAAGCGACAGTGAGATGCTTAGACAGATCATCACGCAGCAGACTCAGCCAAAAAGAAGTTCAGGGACTTCGCTGGTGGGTCTAGTGGTTAAGAATCCACCTCCTAATGCAAAGGACGCAGGTTCAACCCCTGGTTGGGGCACTAAGATCCCACATGCAGTGGGGCAACGAGGCACACGCCCTGTAACTAGAGCAGCCTGCATGCCACAGCGAAAGATCCCAAGTTCCACGAAGACTCAACGCAGCCAAATAAATAACCATCTAAAGGGACAGAGAAGTTCAGCTGACAACAAGAGTCTCACCTCCCCCACGTGCTCATTGCCTGACTGGGATTGCCCTGGAGCTGGAACAGCCCATGAAGAATCAGACTGCCACAGAACTAGTTCATAGTTGACTTGGTGGGCACCTGCTGCTCTGGTCTGCTCCTCATAACTCTGAGGAGCTACCAACCCCACCCCCCATCCAAAGCAGATTTGTAGGTGTGACTCAAACTAAACCAATTATGATGCCCTTATTGTTTTTGTTTAGTCACTAAGTCATGTCTGACTCTTTGAGACCCCATGGACTGCAGCATGCCAGGCTTCCCTGTCCTTCACCATCTCCCAGAGTTTGCTCAAATTCATGTCCATTGAGTCGGTGATGCCATCCAACCATCTCATCCTCTGCTGCCCCCTTCTCCTTCTGCCTTCAATCTTCCCCAGCATCAGGGTCTTTTCCAATGAGTTGGCTTGTCGCATCAGGTGGCTAAAGTATCGTAGCTTTCAGTTCAGTTCAGTCGCTTAGTCGTGTCCCACTCTTTGCGACCCTGTGAATTGCAGCACACCAGGCCTCCCTGTCCATCATCAACTCCTGGAGTTCACTCAGACTTGCTTCAGCATTAGTCCTTCCAATGAATATCAGGGTTGATTTCCTTTAGGATTGTCTGGTTTGATCTCCTTGCTGTCCTAGGGACTCTCAAGAGTATTCTCCAGCACCATAGTTCAAAAGCATCAATTCTTCAGTGCTCAGCCTTCTTCATGGTTCAACTCTTTCATCCATACATGACTACTGGAAAAAACCATAGCCTTGACTTATACAGACCTTTGTCAGCAAAATGATGTCTCTGCTTTTTAATACACTGTCTAGGTTTGTCATATATGATGTCCTATACCCTCCATTTGCCTGAGGTAAGAATGCGAATGGACCTGACAAAGCAAAGGAGAGATGCTCAGAGCAGGGTGATAAGAGAGAAGCAGAGACAGACATAATTTGACCCCCTGGATTCAGCCACACCCGAAGCCAGAACTATCCCCAGCTTTTTTAGGTCCAAGAGATGATACAGTCCATTTTAAATATTTTCGTAAGTAAATCTGAATTTAGTTTCTGGCATTTGGAATGCAAATATATATCAGAATTTAGGACGCTGTGACTGTAGAAATATAGCACAGAATCTTACCCATTAGATTGCCAGGACAGTCCCTTGCTGTCATATGAATTTGCACCAAATAAAAGAAAAGCATTTTCTATTTTCACAGTGTTTTAAGGTTTTTGCATTTGTGGCTAACAGACTGCAGAGCTGAAATACATCAAAAAGTCATTCAACTAACATTTAGTGGACCCCCTCACATGGGCTAGGCACTGTATCTGCAGACAGATAACCTTCTGAGCCTTTACCCAGAATCTGAATTGCAGAAGGATGAGTGACCTCGCCAAGGTCATACAGCTCTAAGAAGCAGGCTTAGTTTCCAAACCAAGGTTTAGCACCATCCTCTGTACTTTTATATCACTCTAGTGGTTTGCAAAATCCACTCTGTGGTGAATTTTCCACTAATCCATAGCACAATGAGAAAAATAAGGACAAGATGTTGACTTTCAATATATAAAATGTATCCAACCCCGGAGATTCACTTCTACCTGCTTTCTAGGGCTCAAATGTTCTCCTGAAGAAGAGACAATGATAGTGGACTCGAAAATGCTTTTTTGGACTTCCCTCCTGGCTCAGTGATAAAGAATCTGCCTACCAATGCAAGAGACACAGGTTTGCTCCCTGATCAGCAAGATCCTACATGCCATGGACCAACTAAGCCTGTGCCAGAGCTCTAGAGCCGGGTATCCACAAATGCTGAAGCCCACGAGCCCTAGAGCCCACACTCCGAAACAAGAGAAGCCTGCAGTGAGAAGCCTGCCCCCTGCAACCAGGCAGTAGCCCTTACTTGCTACAACTAGAGAAAGCCTGCACGCAGCAACAAAGACCCAGCACAGCCAAAAATAAATACACAAAATGCCTTCACATGACAAAAATAACCTTCACCTACAACCTTCACCAAAGACTGGTTCGAAAACGTTCTTGGCCTAAGAAATTCAAAAATCCAGAAGACCCAGAGTGCACGGAGCAGATGCAGCATGCATGCACAAGGACACGGGTCTGCAGGGAAACCACAGGCCGCCTTGCTCCCCATGCCTGCAACCTGCAGTCCCGATGCAAGACCAACTGGAAACACACATGCTCGAGACCTAGCTGATTCCTGTGTGGCTCCCATCAGATGCAGTTTTCTCTCTGCGGGAACATCTGTCACATTCACACCACGCCTGTCACTGAAGCAATTGCTGAATCAGTTCCTCGGGGAGTGTGAACCTGTCTCATTGGCATGCTCAGCTCTTTGGGGATGGGAGTGGTGCCTATCCCCACTCTATCCTGGGGTTGTCCACATTTCATACAAGGATGACACGAGATGAAATCTGTAAAGCCCCTAGCACAGTGTCTGCCAGAGAAGAGGTGCAAGGCAAATGTTGCCTTCCTTCTCTCTGAAAACTGATGCACAGGATCACATTAAAAAAAAAAAAAAAAAAACACTTCTCAAGTTGTGTGGGAGTCTGTTTTAGGTCTCATTCTACAAACAATTTTTTTTTTAAATAAAGACTTAATTAAAATCACAGTGAGATACCAACCCATACATACCAGAACGGCTGAAATCAAAAATGTATCTAGCACACATAAGAATGAACGCTCATACCTTGCTGGTGGGAAAGTCAAATGATGTACCCACTCTGGCAATCTATGTATCCACTTAAGTAAAACATATATCCTTAACCCAGTAATCCCACAATTCCAGGAATGAGCATTTGTATACCAAGCAGTATAGACAAAAATATTTATAGCACTTTTATTCAAAATAGCCCCTAACTGGAAGCAACTCAAATGCCCGTTAGTGATCTCTTCAACCAGCCACATTTATGACCCTGACTACTGTTCAAGCTAATGCATGCCGACTGTAGAGAAATGAGAGAGAACAAAGGACGAGGAGAAAAATCAGACTCAATACCACTGGCCAGCCCTCAACACCATTAATTTGGGTGGATTTTGGAGTTACCTGGGACAACTCACTAAATGAAAAGCTGGGCTTGCCGGCAGCTGTTCTCTTTACAGACCAGCCCTGAGCCCAGAGGCACCCACGAATGCTGGCTTGGATGGCTCAGCCCAGCACATGGCCTTGCCCAGCCTGGCACCTGGGACAGAGTCAGAGAGACAGCCTTGCCTGCCTGACCTCAAGCACATGTCCCCCACGTGAGTGGCTTCTTGGCAACCCTGCTCCTCAGCCTCACCACAGGGCCATTAGCTGGAGCAGAGCAGGGCCCGCAGCAGACTCCACTCCTAACCTCTTCCTGCTGATGTGAACATGAGTAGGTGTGAACACCGGGGAATGCGTGATGTGGGGGTGCATGTGTGCATTCACACACATCTGCCCGTGCCCATATGGGGAGTGTGTGTCCATGCAAAAGCCTACAAAAAGAAATATATATACCTGTGCATCTCCATGTCTGTGCATACCTGTGGGTGTGGGGCTGTACCCAATGCCAGACCAGGGCTCCAGCTCACCTGGGACCCTTTGCTTGCAGCCACCTGCTGCCACATCCACCCCCAGTGGAGAACGACACCTGTCTTCCCTTTTAGAGCTTCCTCTTCCCCATCTCCTGGTCTATATTCACTCCCCAACACTTCAAGAAGACTGCATGCCTGTTATTATCTCTATTTGCAAGATAAATTAAGGTCCAGGACTTCCCTGGTGCTCCAGTGGTTAAGAATCCAACTGCCAGTGCAGGGGACATGGGTTCAATCCCTGGTCAGGGAAGATCCCACATGCCTCGGAGCAACTAAGCCTGTGTGCCACAACTATCGAGCCTGAATTCTAGAACCTATGCTCCGAAATAAGAGAAGCCACCGCAATGAGAAGTCCGCGTGCCACAACTAGAGAAAACTCACGTACAGCATTGAAGACCCAGCACAGTCAAAAAGTAATTAATTCATGTCCAGAGACTTTAACTGAGCAGCAGCCTGTGGTCAAACCACCAGTTAGTGGGGGGACAGACCACTGTCTCCTGGCTTATGTCCCCAGGGTCTTACCCCCAGAAAGGAAGTTTTAGGGCTCATTCAGACAACAAAGCAACACATTCACCCATCCTTTCAACCACACAAATATCTGCCAGTGCCTCCAAGAGCCCAAGCCTAGGGCCAGATGCTACGGATACAGGAGTGCTTTCATTTTAGGAGTTTTCAAATAAATATACAATAATCTAGCAGAGGAGCTCCCAGGTGGCACTTGTGGTAAAGAATCCGCCTGCCAATGCAAGAGACGTAAGAGACGCAGGTTAGAAAAAAAAAAGAGAGAGAAAGAAACGCAGGTTTGATCCCGGGTCAGGAAGATCCCCTGGAGGAGGGCATGGCAACACAATCCAGTATTCTTGCCTAGAAATTCCCATGGACTGAGAAGCCTGGAGGGCTACAGTCCATGGGTCACCAAGAGTTGAACACGACTGAAGCGACTTAGCACGCGTGCACGAATACCGTTTGAAGAGGGTTCGGTTCATCAAGACCTTGACTCTTCCAGAACTTTTGAACATGGGAGGAGAGAAGATACAAAGGACTAAGAGATTTGCCTGGTTCAGCAAAGGAGAGAGGACACTGATGAGGGGCACAAACCACATATGAGCTCACAACTTCCACTCGAGAAACAGAGCCAACTGGCTCCATCCTCTGCCAGCCGAGGGGGCAGCCAGGAGCCAGGCCAGCCTCAGATGGAGCCTTCTGGACATGGCCCTGGCTCCCTGGGGGCACAGGGAGGCGGCATCTGTCACTTGGCAGAGACCCTGGGCTGACTGCTAACCCAGGGTCGGGTGGGGGAGGCCTCTTCCTCCAGCTGCCTGGGGTCAGCACAGTGGGGCCAGAGAAGACACATCCTGGGTTGTATTTTGTTGTGTTGTGTATTTTGAGTCGTGTCCGACTCTTCACGACCCCATGGACTGTAGCCGACCAGGCTCCTCTGTCCATGGAATTTCCCAACTATTTCCTCCTCCAGGGGATCTTTCCAACCTAGGGATCAAACACGCATCTCCTGCATTAGCAGGTGGGTTCTTTAACACTGTGCCCCCTGGGAAGCCCGTATCCTGGATAGGAGATATTTTTCCTCAGGACAGAAGAAACTTTAGGTCAGAAACGAACGAAGGAACAACACTCATAGCATCTTAAATGCTCAGGGGGCTCTTGGTAGATAGAGGACCATATCACAGAAACCAGAGGTGGGAAGGGCAGGGCCTCCTTAAGAACTGCAACTGGGACATCACCAAGGGTCACACGGTGCTGGAATCAGGGAGAGATGGGAGTGCGGCTCTCTTGTCTCTGCTTCTCTGAAGTTCTCTGCTCTCTCCTTACACCCTCAGAATTTCTTTTCCTCTTGGAGTTCATCACCATCTTTCATCTGGGAACTTTCTCTCTAACATCAGGTGATCTTGGGTACTGATTCACATTTAAGCGTGAGATTCAAGGGGCTTCCCTGGTGGTCCACTAGTTAAGAGTCCACCTGCCCTGGCCTGGGCACTCTCCTTCTTCCAGATTGCTACAATAAGCTCCTTACTGGTTTTCCTTCTCTAAGCTTGTTCTCCTACAATCCATGCAGAGTTAAAACACAAATCTAATCATTTTGCTTAGAACCTCTTGTTCTAACTGCTTATAGGAAAGTGAACCAACTCTGTTACTAGCCTTCTCCAATAGCATCTCTCACTAACACACCAACCCCCTCCCAGCCCTCTACCTTCAGAGGACAGTTATTTATAATTCCCCCAACTTGCCACCAATGTACACACAATTTCCAGCCATGACACTCTGCATATATAATCTTCTGATACATCCTCATGCTTTATCTCATCCTTTAAGACTCATCTCCATCTCACTTCCTCCCAAAGTCTCTCAGAACTTATACAAACTCACCAGGCATCATGGGACCCTGGTCTTTGCTCCAATATTATTCTGGACTTTTATCTATCACTACACTCAGACTCCTGACCCAGCCCTGTATAAACAAAGTCATGTGACAGACAAAGCATTGATCTCCTTAACAGGTAAAAGCTCTTATAAATCAATGTTAAGAAGACAAGGCAATAGAAAAAAGAAAGAGCAAAGCATATGAGCAAGCAGTTCACATAAAAACAAAAACAAACAGGGACTTCTCTGGTGATTAAGAATCTGCCTTGCAATCCAGTGGACATGGGTTCAATCCCTGGTGGGGCTAAGATCCCACATGCCTTGGGGCAGCTAAGCCTGCCCACTGCAACTACTGAGCCCACATACTCCAAAGCCCCAGCACCACAACGTAAGATTCTGCATGATGCAGCTAAGATCTGATCAGTGAACCAGTGAAGTTGCTAAGCTGTGTCTGACTCTTTGCCGTCCCATGGACTGTAGCCTACCAGGCTCCTTCATCCATGGAATTTTCCAAACAAGAGTACTGGAGTGGGCTGCTATTTCCTTCTCCAGGAGATCTTCCCAACCCAAGGATCGAACCCAGGTCTTCTATGTTGCAAGCACACACTTTACCATCTGAGCTACCAGGGAAGCCCTGGTCTGACACAGCCAAATAAACAAATACTTTTTAAAAATTTAAATTAAAACTAATATGTGAAAAGATGCTCAACCACTAGTTAAAGGAATGTCAATATAAACAAGGAAATATCATTTTTAGCTATCAGATTTATAAATATCAAAAAGTTTTATAACATAGCTTTTATAAATATGGGGAAAGAATCATCGTGTTTGTGGTAATAAGCACTGATACAATCTTTTAGGAGGGTAATCTGGCAATAACTATAGTAGATTGTAAAAATCATACCCCTTATTTTAGGAATTCTACTTCTGTACTATGTATATATGATAATATGCACATATGTTCTTCCACATGTTAGGAAAGATGAGTCTTCAAGTACTTTCTCTGCAGCATAATTTATGCTAGCAAAGGAAATAAAACCACACCAGTGTTAAATATTCAGTACATTATGTTACATGTACACAATGGAATAGTATGCAGCCATGAAAAATGGTGCCATTTCATGCATATTATTTTATGGAAAGAAAAAAGATGAAGTGCACGAGAGTGTGTAAAGTACAAAGTATAAGGGGTGCAAGGGGTCCATACCACACACATGGACACAGACTTTCTGGAAGGAAAGCATTACCAGGTAACAACAGCCCCCAGGGAGAGGGATGAGGGTCAGGGAGGAAAACAAAACTTACTTTTTAGCAAAACTTTCTCTTCTGCTCTGTTGGAAACTTTTTATTCACTAACTTTTTTTTAATAATCGAGAAATTTTTTAAATTAAACATAATCCAGTGTGGTGTCCACCTCTCTCCAATTAATAAACCCTTTAGAGGTGGAAATGTATTATGACTCATCTCTGGGCCCAGAGGTTCATGGTGCACACAACTTCATGAGGAGCTAGACTTTGCAAATGAATGACCCCTTCAGGGGCCAAGGTCCTCTCCTAGCACCTATGCTTCCTCCAGGCCTAGGTCTCTGCATGTCCTGGGAATTCAAAGCCAGTGGCTGAAAGTGTTGGCATAACCCCGAGTGTTGGCACCCCACTGCACCACTGCCCCAGCCTTGAGGGGCTCCATCCCAGCTCCCACCCAGCTGCTCCCCTACCTGCCCCATGTGGGAAGAAGGGAGCAGGCTCCACGGTGAGTGTAAACA
The DNA here is from genome assembly GCA_006408675.1 of Madoqua kirkii. Classification (NCBI taxonomy): domain Eukaryota; kingdom Metazoa; phylum Chordata; class Mammalia; order Artiodactyla; family Bovidae; genus Madoqua; species Madoqua kirkii. The sequence continues at coordinate 152,978 of SJYC01137181.1, forward strand.
GATCCAGACACCACACTCTCCTTCCTCCTCTTCCTGGCCGTGTGTACTTGAGGCTGGAAACACGGCTCGATTTGACAAATACTTATGCAGTGTAATTCATTCCTCCAAGCATGTGCTAGGCACCCATGACATGCCAAGGTCTGTTCGAGTCACAGCACTGAACTGTCTAGGAAACTCCTCTGTGCCCAGAGCTTCCAACCTAGTGCAGGGTGCCAGAATTCTTAGGAGAATTCTGTCACCTAAGTGTTCAGGTGTGGCAGACATTAAATACGAAAATGTGGGGACTTCCTGAGCGGTCCAGTGGTTGAGCCTCTACACTCCCAGTGCGGTGGGGCATGGGTTTGATCCCTGGTTGGGGAACTAAGAATCCTGCAAGCTGCACAGCACAGCCTTAAAAAAAAGAGAAAGAAAAGAAATATGTGCCGAAGACTTAACTCCATGCCTTCTGCACAGTGAGCCAAAATGAAGCCAGTGTGATCACCACCATCCACTCTTTCCCGTGGCAATATCCCATCCTCCATGTGGCCCAAGATTCAGAGGCAGAAGTCTATTATATACATACGAATACACATATATGGGGTTTTCCTGGTGGCTCAGATGGTAAAGAATGCAATGTGGGAGACCCAGATTCGATCCCTGAGTCAGGAATATCCCCTGGAGAAGGGAATGGCTACTGAGAATTACATGGACAGAGGAGCCTGGTGGACTATAGTTCATGAGCTCGTGAAGAGTTGGACACAACTGAGCAACTAACACACACACATACATACACACACACATACACACACACTATATATATATATAGTATATATATGTATGTCTATCTATATATATATACAATATATATGTGTCACACATATATGATTATATATATAACTATATATTTTTGTAGTTTATATGACTATATTATAAACATATATACACCTGTCATATATATGATTGTATATGTATGACTGTATTTGTGACTGTATATATGACTACATACATATGTGTGTGTGTATATATATACATACACATATACATATAGGGTTTCCCAGGTAGCACTAGTGGTAAAGAAACCACCTGCCAATGCAGGAGGGACAAGAGTTGCAGTTTCAATCCCTGGGTTGGGAAGAGCCCCTGGAGGAGGGCATAACCACTCACTCCAATATTTTTGCCTGGAAAATTCCAAAGACAGAGAAGCCTGGCAGGCTACAGTCCATGGAGTCGCAAAGAGTCAGACATGACTGAGTACATGAGTACACCACACATGTACATATATATGTATACATGTCATATATATAGACATATATACACACACTTGCACATGTCTGTGTGTGTGTGTGTGTATGTGTGTAGTACTAGCACACATAAGCTAGCATTCCATCGGTTTGGTTCAGTCACTCAGTTGTATCCGACTCTTTGTGACCGCATAGACTGCAGCACCCCAGGCTCCCTTGTCCATCACCAACTCCCAGAGCTTGCTCAAACTCATGTCATCGAGTCAGTGATGCCATCCAACCATCTCATCCTCTGTCTTCCCCTTCTCCTCCTGTCTTCAATCTTCTCCCAGCGTCAGGGTCTTTTCTAATGAGTCAGTTCTTCACATCAGGTGACCAAACTATTGGAGCTTCAGCTTCAACATCAGTCCTTTCAATGAATATTCAGGACTGATTTCCTTTAGGATTGACTGGTTTGATCTCCTTACAGTTCAAGGAACTCTCAAGAGTCTTCTCCAACAACACAGTTCAAAAGCATCAATTCTTTGGCTTTCCCATCCCGTGAATATTATTAATATGAAGAGAGCAGCTGTACATGACCTGCAGTGCTCTTCTCACTTGCAGGGAAACACCACTTTTGGTAGGAGTTGGATGTCGTTTACATGCTGGAAGGAAGACTGAAATGATTAAGATAATAGAAACACAAAAGATGACGTACCAAAACTAGTTGGCAGAGTTCCTGGCATCCTGTAAGCATCCTAGGACTTGAAGGGGAGCTCTTTTTATTATTGCTACAGTGTTTAAATTTATTATTACTTGTTATTACATCATCTAATCATTGGATCTTCCCCTGCAGCTCACTTCTAACTTCTTTTTATTTTTTAAATATTTATCTTTATTTATGTATTTACTTAGCTGTGCCAGTCTTAGTTGTAGCATGCAGGATCTTCAGTTGCAGCATGCAGGATCTAGTTTCCCAGTGAGGGATCAAACCCAGGCCCCCTACACTGTGAATGCAGTCTTACCCACTGGACCAGCAGAGATCCCTCACCTCCAGTTTCCAAAGGGAAATCTCCAGCAGATTCATCCCCAGGTGCACAGAACACTTTCCTGGTCCAACAGCCCTAATGCATCTTTCATAAGAAAAAGTTCTTGGAGAATTCCTCCTTCCAAAGGGCCCAGCATAGGTTTGAGACCAAGGAGCACAGGTTTTAGGTCGATCCCGACAGGCTAGGCACCCAGCTCTGCCTCCCACTGGGCTTGTGAGCCTGGAGACAGGTTGCCACGCTCTGGGCCTATTTCCATCACTTCTGGCGCATCTGCAGGGTAATTAGGAAGGGCTCTTCAAGCGACACAGTGCAGCCCATGCACTACAAGCTTAAGTCTACTCCTCTCCTCGCCTCATTCATTGACAGTGAACTTCGGGTGTCTGTCCTGGGCCTGACCTTGGCCCCAGACATCAGTAATTGGCATGAGTCACTGCACAGGATGAAGATGAGGGTAAAGATGAGTTTCCCACTGAGTCCACAGAGGGAGCAGCCCCAGGGGGAACCAGCAAAGCCCAGTAATAAGTCCCAGGAAATAGAATCAGAATCTGATAATAAAATAAAGTCTAACTTTTTTGTTTCTTTCTGCTGTCAATGGCCCACAGGGTGCCATACTCAGAGGCTTTGCATCCGGCCTTCAGACCAGAGTTCCTTTCAGGATACACCTGTGCCTGCGCTGACCACGCAGCTCTGCTGGAGGTGTGCACAGACACCACTCACGGACACTCAGTTCAGGATAGAGGAGTGCTGTATGCAGAGACCTCGCTCTCTCCTCCTCCCAGTTGTCAAAATGGTGAAGTAGCCCCACCCATAGCGTATCCAGGAGAGCCCGCGCTCGAGACCGCGAGTTCAAGACCCTCCACTCCTTGATTGAACGAAGTGTTCCTTTAGGGCTTCCCCGGTGGTTCAGATGGTAAAGAATCTGCCTGCAAGAGACCCAGGTTCAATCCTTGGGTCAGGAAGATTGCCTGGAGAAGGAAATGGCAACCCATGCCAGTATTCTTGCCTGGATTATCCCATGGACAGAAGAGCTTGGTGAACTACAGTCCATGGGGTGGTAAAGAGTCAGACACGACTGAGTGACTAACACTGACACTTCTGAACTGAACATGTTCTCATTCTATTAGCTTCAACAACAGTGGACAGGAGGACCCTCCTTGGGGCCTGACTCAAAAGGGTCGATGAGTGACATGATGGGCGAGGTTAGCTTTGGTCACTTGGTCAAGGCGGTATTGACCAGGCACCTCCACTGTCAAGTTATGTTCACTCGCCTTTTGAGAAAGTACTTGGAGGCAACATAACTGCTATCCTGTTACTCCTACAACTCTGACACCCTGTCGGTTTCCCGGGGCTGCCCAGGAAATTAACATAATGTGGGCAGCTTAACATGACATTCATTTCCAAGACCAGAAGTCTGAGATCAAGGTGTGGGCAGGACTGCACTCCCTCTGATGAGTCTAGAGGAGGGACCCTCCTTGCTGCCTCCAGCTTCTGGAGGATCCAGGTGCTCTTGGCTTGCAGCTGCCTCACCCAGTCACAGGACCCCCGCCTCTTCATGAGTCTGTCTTCTCTTCTGTCCCTTACAAAGGACACTTGTTATTGGATTTAGGGCCCATCTGGTTATCCCGCATAATCTCATCTTGAGATCGCCAACTTAATTACATCTGCAAAGACTTTTTCCAAATAAGGTCACAATCACAAACAACAGGTTATTAGGACATGGGCATTTCTTTTGGTGGGGGGAGGGTTGCCTTTCAACTCACCCACCACCACCCCTAGCCCCATCCTTGTTCATGGAACCACTGAAGGGCCTCCTCTCTGGTCTCCCAACCCCTTCTTATCCCTCCTCTGCCTAAGAGTAGGGATCTGGAAACATAACCCTCCAGAAGCTTCGCATTGCTCTCAGAATTAACTCTAATCCTGTACTTTGGGCTGCAAGGGGCTGCCTGATGAAGCCCTGCCCATTATCCAACCTAGTCCCTATCACTGGCACCCCAGCTAGAATAGATGTTCCAGGTGGGCAGGGGTCTTTGACTATCTGCTCTCTGTTGTTGTTTAGTCGCTAAGTCGTGTCTGACTTTTCACAACTCCATGAACTACAGCACACCAGGCTTCCCTGTCCTTCATACCTCCTGAAGTTTGCTCAAACTCATGTCTGTTGAGTTGTTGATGTTCTCTGTTGACCTCCCCATTATTTAGAAGAACATCTGGTGTGTAAATGGCAGAGAATGAGTATGTGCTGAGTGGGTCCATGAAGGAAACAAATTCCTACTGCCAGATACGGTGAAAGGTAGGTGCATGGCCTTCATTACTTCTCAAACTCATCCTCTCATTTGAGGCCCACTATTACTTTTATCCCCTATGGGAAAATAGAGATACAGAAGGGTTAAACAACTTTCGCAGGAGCACACAGCTGGTAAGTGGAGAAGCTGAAACTCAAACCCAGGCAGTTTGACTCCAGCATTGCTATTCAATCACTCTGCCTATTGGACACCGACTGAACTGAAGGGGGACAAAGATAGATAAAAATGTGACCTCTGACCCCTTGTTCTCACTCTCACATCACCAAGATGAGTGTGCAACCTATTCTGTTATGAAGTGTGTTGCGTGTGTCTCCATTCAGCCAGTGCAAAGGCGTAACTGGCCAACTGCACTTGGAAAGGTCCAGGAAGGCTTCTCCAAGGAGGAGGGCAGAGCAGACACCCCTCCACCCCCACTCCATGAAGCTGCACTTGCCCCACCAGCCTCCAGCCCTAGGTCTGGACCTCTCCAAGTGTGAGCATCTCTGCTGACAGCAAGGTGTATACACAGGAACTGCCATCCACAGCCATACCACGGGTCCCATGTGGGGCTGCCTCAGATAAAACCCAGGAGGACTGCCCTGGTGGTCCAGTGGTTAAGAATCCACTTTCCAATGCAGGGGACACGGGTTTGATCCCTGGTTGGGGAACTAGGATGCCACATGCTGGGGAGCAATCAAATCTGTGTGCCATTACTAGAAAGAAACCCACACACTGCAATGAAAGAGCCAGCATGCCGCAATTAGGACCTGATACTGTCAAAAATAAATAAATAATACATAAATATTTCAAAATAAACAAAACCCACAGACAGAACCCCTTTGGGCTCAGGTACTACACACAGCACTCAGTTGCGTTGCCATGGGATTCTTCGACAACTCTCCATGGGACCAACAAGGAAACTGAGGTTGGCGGTGCAATACTTACCAAAGTCACACAGCTATGATGCGGCAGAAGTAGGTACTGAGTCCAGGCTGACCTTGGCACCAGATCCCTTCTCTTAACAGCTCTGCTGTTTTTAGTCAATTTCTAATTATTTTGGACTTCCCTGGTGGCTCAGATATGCAGATGACACCACCCTATGGCAGAAAGTGAAGAGGAACTAAAATGCCTCTTGATAAAAGTGAAAGAGGAGAGTGAAAAAGTTGGCTTAAAGCTCAACATTCAGAAAACAAAGATTATGGCATCTGTTCCCATCACTTCATGGGAAATAGATGGGGAAACAGTGGAAATAGTGTCAGACTTTATTTTGGGGGGCTCCAAAATCACTGCAGATGGTGATTGCAGCCATGAAATTAAAAGATGTTTACTCCTTGGAAGGAAAGTTATGACCAACCTAAATAGCATATTCAAAAGCAGAAACATTACTTTGCCAACAGAGGTCCGTCTAGTCAAGGCTATGGTTTTTCCAGTGGTCATGATGGATGTGAGAGTTGGACTATAAAGAAAGCTGAGCACCGAAGAGGATGCTTTTGAACTCTGGTGCTGGAGAAGATTCTTGTGAGTCCCTTGGACTGCAAGGAAATCCAACCAGTCCATTCTAAAAGAGACCAGTCCTGGGTGTTCATTGAAAGGACTGATGCTGAGACTGAAATTCCGATACTTCGGCTATCTCATGCGAAGAGGTGACTCATTGGAAAAGACCCTGATGCTGGGAGGGATTGGGGGCAGGAGGAGAAGGGGATGACAGAGGATGAGATGGCTGGATGGCATCACCGACTCGATGCACATGAGTTTGGGTGAATTCTGGGAGTTGGTGATGGACAGGGAGGCCTGGTATGCTGCAGTTCATGGGGTCGAAAAAAGTCAGACATGACTGAGCAACTAAACTGAACTGAACTGAATTATTTGGGGGGATTGGTGACTCAGACAGTAAAGTATCTGCCTGCAATGTGGGAAACTCAGGGTTGATTCCTGGGTCAGGAAGATCCCCTTGAGAAGGGAATAACAACCCACTCTAGTATTCTTGTCTAGAAAATCCCATGGACAGAGGAGCCTGCCAGGCTACAGTCCATGGGGTCACAAAGAGCATGACTGAGCAACCAACTAACACTGTCACTTCTTTCAATTATTTTCTGAATGATACAAATACCTTAGATTGCATTTGTTTGTCTAAAAAAAGTATTTGTTCAATGTACACTTTAAGACACTATCATAATTTTCCTTAACCTTTTAAAAGAATTTTTTAATTTTATTATTTTTTTATTGAAAAAATAAAAATTCCTCTGTTTTGTGAGGATGGAAAGTCCATAGAAATAAATAGGGACTGAGGTGGGGCTGGTGTTGGGGTAGAGGGCTGAGAGGGTCAGGACCTTGGACGTCAAGATTAGGTGGGACCGCCCTGTTTGGGGAATTGTAAATCACTAGGCAGGGCCAGTTGAGAAGAGATTTTCATTTCTTATGGAAATGATCTTGAAAAGCAAGAGGGTTCTTCAGCTTTTCTGAGTGTTGGGGTTGAAGGGTGGGGTCCACATAGCTCATCCTCCACCTCAGCTGTGGAGGTTCAGGGTCTTATAAGTAGGTCATCATCCAGATGAAAGGGACAGGAGGCTGGACCCCAGCTCCCACTCACCGTTCGATGATCACATATGGAAAGTGGGCACAGATGGTGCTCATCTCTGAGAGGGGCCACTGGGAGGGTCCCACGGGGGCAAAGGGCACAGGTGATGATCATCATCTCAAGATCATCATCTCCAGCAGAGACCAGGTCTATTTGATTCATCACCATATGCCATAAATGAATTGGAAATAGTAGGTGCTCACTAAATACCTTATAAGTGAAGAAATGATAAAGCAGGGTCCATAGAGACTTACCAAAAAGTGATTTCAAAACTTCAGGATCAGGAAAACAGTCTGTGAGCACTTTGTCACAAGTGGGGCAGGGGTCACCCCTTGTCACAGGTCACACGTCAAAGGACAGTGGGAGGGCAGAGGCTGGTGTGGACTACACACTCTTGCTGGGCTAAACACTCCACAGAGATGAGAAAGAACCTATCTGGCTCCCAGGGTGCATCCCTTTGCCCACATTGGGGCTGGCACATAGTAGGTACTCTAGAAACTTAAGAGCGTTCATGAGAGAAAAAGAGAGGAATCTGAGTCCCTTCGAGATTATAAACTGGAGGCTTTCCTGGCCATCCAGCGGTGAAAACTCTGAGCTTCCAATGCAGAGGATATGGATTTGGTCAGGGAATTAGGATCCCACATGCTGTATGGCCAAAAGAAAAGAGAGAGATCATAAACTGGAAATTCTCTTTCACATTATAGTCAGAAAATCTTTACAGAAAAGCAGCAGAAAGTGAAAGTCTTGGTTGCTTAGTTGTGTCCAGCTCTTTTTGACCCCCGCAGACTATAGCCCACCAGGCTCTTCCTGTCCATGGGATTCTCCAGGCAAAAATACTGGGTTGCCATTCCCTTCTCCAGGGGAATCTTTCCAACCCAGGGATGAGATCCTTGTCTCCTGGATTGCAGGCAGACCGTCTGAGCCACCAGGGAACTCCCTGGAAAAGCAGCTAAATGATTTCAGAAGAAACTGTAGAATCAGTAGGGAGCCTCTACCATAAGTTCCAGAATCCACCTTCCCACGTGAGTGTTCTGGGGCTAAAAGCCATGGAGCAGCAGAAGTCTGGTGAGACACTCTTGGATTCATAAACTCTGGATCTCACTCTAATTGGCAGCCAGGCCCATAATTAAGGTCTTCTTACCTCTCTTCAGGGACCATTTCCTGAAAGCCTCAATCAATGTAATTGTGCTTCCTCAGAAACCGCCACCCACAAAGTCAACCACAAATCACAAAGCAAGCAGCTGGCCCAAGTGCTTCTGGCTGCATGGTGATGATGCCCTTGGGGTTGGACATTTGATCTGGTCAGCTCAATGTGGGCAGAGGCTCCCACCACCTAAACTGTGAATTCATGCATTTACAGGAGAGAATCCAGATAGACTCCTCCAGCCCACCTACAGTGGGGCGCACACTCAGTCCTGCGGAAACCCACGTCGTTTGCAGAGGAAACAAGACTCCTTCTGCAGACTTGGGAGTCGATGCTGTTGGGTCCTTCTCTTTTGCCTTCTTTTTAAAAAGCAACTTTATAAATGTTGCAGCTTACACACCACAGAAGTCACCCACTGTGTGTACACGGTGCTGTGACTTTCATAAGCTTTTGGAGTTTGCATCTTCATTACCTCTATCCAGTTTTAAAATATCTCTAAGAAGTTTCTTCTTGCATTGAGATTTTTACATGAAAATGTTAGTCACCCAGTTGTGTTCGACTCTTTGCAGCCCCATGGACTGTAGCCCTCCAGGCTCCACTGCTCATGGGATTCTCCAGGCAAGAATACTGGAGTGGATTGCCATGCCCCTTCCCTAGGGGAATCTTGGGCTTCCCAGGTGGCTCAGATGGTAAAGAGGTTTTTAAAGTCACTCACTTTTACACTATGAACTTCCCAGGTGGCTCAGACAGTGAAGAATCTTCCTACAATGCAGGAGATCCAGGTTCAGTCCCTGGGTCAGCAAGATCCCCTGAAGGAGAGCAAGGCAACCCACCATAGTATTCTTGCTTGGAGAATTCCATGGACAGAGGAGACTGGCAGGCTACAGTTCATGGGGTCACAAAGAGTTAGAAACTGAGCAAATAACACACTGTAACTCCAGAAGTTAAACCTTGGGCAGCCCCAGCGCAAAATGTTCCCATGTAAGACCCAGGTTAGGCCCCATTTTTCATGGAAGGGAGCTCTTTGGGTAGGATGCTACTTAAGTTGCATACTGGTGCTATTTAATTTGCATACTGTACCTGGTGCCTCACAGGATAGAAAAAAGGCATGAAAGTGGGTGGTTGGGTGCTTCCCCAGAGATCATGTGTGGGAAAGAATCAGACAAGAGAGACATCACTCACTGAAAAGTTGACACAAATCTTTTATAATCTTCTTTTCTGATCACTGATGTGTCAACCATAGCCAGCATTTCTCAGGTTGTCAGGCTCTGGGCCCGGGAGATGTTGACAGCAGTTGAGGGATGGAGGAGGGATTAAGTGATGTCCTCAAGTTCAGGTAACAATGGGTTAAGCGAGTTTCTTCACTGCAGGGTTTACTTAGAACTGGACAGGGAACAACAGACTGGTTCCAAACAGGAAAAGGAGTACTCAAGGCCGAATACTGTCACTCTGTTTATTTAACTTCTATGCAGAGTACATCATGAGAAACGCTGGACTGGAAGAAACACAAGCTGGAATCAAGATTGCCGGGAGAAATATCAATAACCTCAGATATGCAGATGATACCACCCTTATGGCAGAAAGTGAAGAGGAACTAAACAGTCTCTTGATGAAAGAGAAAGAGGAAAGCGAAAAAGTTGGTTTAAAGCTCAACATTCAGAAAACAAAGATCATGGCATCCGGTCCCATCACTTCATGGGAAATAGATGGAGAAACAGTGGAAACAGTGTCAGACTTTAATTTGGGGGGCTCCAAAATCACTGCAGATGGTGACTGCAGCCATGAAATTAAAAGACTCTTAGTCCTTGGAAGAAAAGTTATGACCAACCTGGATAGTATATTGAAAAGCAGAGACATTGCTTTGCCGACTAAGGTCCATCTGGTGAAGGCTATGGTTTTTCCAGTGGTCATGTATGGATGTGAGAAAGCTGAGCGCCGAAGAATTGATGCTTTTGAACTGTGGAGTTGGAGAAGACTCTTGAGAGTCCCTTGGACTGCAAGGAGATCCAACCAGTTCATTCTGAAGGAGATCAGCCCTGGGATTTCTTTGGAAGGAATGATGCTAAAGCTCAAACTCCAATACTTTGGTCACCTCATGCGAAGAGTTGACTCATTGGAAAAGACTGTGATGCTGGGAGGGATTGGGGGCAAGAGGAGAAGGGGACGACCGAGGATGAGATGGCTGGATGGCATCACTGACTTGATGAACGTGAATCTGAGTGAATTCCGGGAGATGGTGATGGACAGGGAGGCCTGGCATGCTGTGATTCATGGGGTCGCAAAGAGCTGGACACCACTGAGCCACTGAACTCAACTGAATGGTGACCGAGCCTCTTTTCAGAAATACAGTTTACTGGCACTAATTAATGGACACATTTCCCTGTTAAGGCCACAGGTATTGCAGACAGCCTTTACTGTGGATGGTCAGAGGGATCTACCAAATTCACAGAACTGGTATGGTAACCCCAAAGAAATGGTCATATCAATACCTTTTGTATTATGTCTGATAACAATCTAAATTTATAGTTGTTCCAGGAGTTAATGAAAAGCAAACATATCTCTAATACCAAAGTAATTCATTTGCTTTTTGTTCTATACATTTCTGAGTTCTTTAAATAGACTTTCACAGAGATAGCTTCTACCAGGCTGATGGTGGGGTATAGTTCAACAAAGATGTAACTTGCATTTGAGTGGTCTGCAATTGGGTGCCTGCTTCAAAATACTGTTTTTGGGCCTTTGTGTCAATTTTCTCTTTAAATAACACATAAACCCATTTCACAGAAGGTGGGTCTGAAACTGCAGCCCCTCCTTGATGTCTCAAATCACCTCCCTGATGAAGTTATTCCTCTCAGATTACTCACAGACACAAACACACAGTAAATGCTAAAAATAATAATGTCATGGAAGAACAAACTGTCACATGTGGTTTCATTCACCTAATCATTTGAAAAGATGCCTAGCTCTGGTCCATCCATAAAATGGAATAAATGGTTCATCCATGCAATGGAAACCTATACATCTACATAAAAGAGTGAGGCATTTCTGTATGTATCAGCTGGTAAAGATCTTCAAGAAATATCCTTAAGCAAAAAAAAAAAAAAAAATTGAAAGGAAATAGTGAATGTAAAGCATTTGGCCTTGATCCCAGTGCATAATACATGATAAACAAACAATACCTATTATTATCATGATAAATGAACAATACCTGAATTAATTACCTGTAATTCTTTTAAATAACCACTTGAAGGGCATAAGGAATTTACCATTTAAACAAGTTTTGTTTTTCCAAATCAATGGCTTAGCCAGGGACCTCTAAGTTTCCTTCCACTGTTGACAGTCAATAAAGTTCTGATGAGCCCCACCCATAGGCTCAACCCCACCCTCACCTCCTGGACAGATACTGTAAGCTTGAGGAATTTTTAATTCTGAGTTAGACAAGAGGATGGGCTGCCATCTATGGGGTTGCACAAAGTCAGATATGACTGAAGCGACTTAGCAGCAGCAGCAGACAAGGCCAGCACCATACAGCATGCTCATTTCTCTGCTTCCTGGTCCTGGTGTGACAGGGCATCTGGAGGCATCAGTCTTCAGAGCTAGTTTGGAACTCATCTTGAGCCCCAAGATCAGCCACCTCAGGGCCGTGTCTTCTTTTGTTTTGGTTTTTTTTTTTGGCTGCAACTTGGGGGACCTTTCCTGATCCCCCTTTCCAGGGATCAAATCCAAGTCCCTGTGTTGGGAGTCTTAACCACTGGGTTGCCAGGGAAGTCCCAGGGCCCTGCTTTAGTGTCTAGTTGTTGGTGGTATTCAGTTGCTAAGTCATGTCTGACTCTTTGCAACCCCATGGACTTCAGCACACCAGGCTCCCCTGTCCTCCACTATCTCCCAGAGTTTGCTCAAATTCATGTCCATTGAGTCAGTGATGCTATCTAACCATCTTATCATCTGTCACCCCCTTGTCCTTTTGAATTCAGTCTATCCCAGCATCAGGGTCTTTTCCAACAAGTCAGCTTTTCACATCAGGTGGCCAAACTACTGGAGCTTCAGCTTCAACATCAGTCCTTCCAATGAATATTCAGGGTTGATTTCCTTTAGGATTTAGTGTGTAGAGTTCCAGCCAAAAAAAAAAGGAAGCCAGTGGCAACTTCCATGGGTTTTTATTCCATGTGATTGACTCTCTGGGTCTTACTTGCACAAAGCCGATATACTGAATCTTCCGCCATCTCAGTAAATTTTGCTGAGGCCCAATCCTGGGAGTTTTACACGATCCTTCCCGATCCTTCAGCCCAAACTTGGTGAGTCCCTGAACGCTCCACATAAAGCAGCCCCTGGCTCCACTTCATCACCCCCAGCAGGGCCGTTCATGTGGACTCTACACTGCAGACTGCAGGGATGAAACTCCATATCCAAGAACCTACCAGTAAAGACCCCTGTGAAACGGCTGGCGAACAGGTATGCTCCCCGCCACCTTGTTTATAACCACAGAAGACTGGAAACTTTCTAAACCCCATCAGAACAGGATGAATTATTTGTGCATCATGCACAAAACGACATCCTGCAAAACAAGGCGACTCTGTATGAACCAGTGAGGAGTCATCAAGGTGATAAACCAAGTGAGAAGAGTGAGGTGCCAGACTGTGTGTACAAAATGCCGCCATTTGGGTTAAAAAAGAAATGCATGTTATTGTGTGTATGTGCCTAAAATAGCTCCTTATACACACCTAATTGGTAATGAGATTGGTCTCCAGCTGGGGAGTTGGGGATGGGAGGGAAACACCCTCATCTCTGTGTACCATTGCATTTCCTCCTGGGGACCCCACTTTACACTAATGATAATATAAAAAGCTACTCATTGCCCTGATGTAATCTTGCCAGGAATTTCTATCTTCCATGTCTGGCCCCTTCCTTAAAGGCTCAGAATCCAAAGCATAGAGAGTCCCTCCCAGGAAACTTGACCAGCAAACCTGAAGGACAGGCTGCTGCTTCCCAAGATAGACGCTGGATTGGGCCTGCCCATCCATCGAGGAAGGGACCTTGCCCAGACAACTCACCACTTGGAGCCTCAGTTTCTCCATCTGTAAAATGGGGCTGTAATGCCTACATCCTATGGTTGTTGGGAAGAGTAAACTAGTTTAATATGAAAAAGGTCTAAAACAGCGGTTGGCACATACTACATGCTGAATAAGGTAGCATCTTACCATGTGGGGATAGAAGCAGCACCCCTGGAGGCAGCGAGGCCTGCTCTGGAAGCTACGAGAGCTTCAGCATCTCTCTCACCTTTTTCTGAGCCTCTGGCGCCTCATCTGCAAGATGGGCTAAAATAGGATTATTAGGTGGGTTTCCCAGGTGGTGCTAGGGATACAGAACCTGCCTGCCAATGCAGGAGACATTAAAGAGTTCAATCACTGCGGTGGGAAGATCCCCTGGAGGAGGAAATGGCAAGCTACTCCAGTATTCTTGCCTGGAGAATCCCGTGGACAGAGCCTGGTGGGTTAAGGTCCATAGTTTCAAAGATCTGGAAAGACTTGGATCTGCAAAGATCTGGATATGACTGAGCAACTTAGCTTGCATGCATGCAGGGTTATTAGAGAATTAAATAACATGGTGCATATGTGTTTTCTGTAGGTTGTGTTATAGTAAGCGTCACATTTTAATTGGTTTTTCTGCATTTTCCTTATTTTTCTTTCTTTTTCCTTCTGACTACACTACACAGCTTTCAGGATCTTAGTTTCCTGACCAGGGATTGAACCCGCACCTTGGCAGTGAAAGTGCGGAGTCCTAACCACTTAGCCACCAGGGATTTCCCTAGATTTTATTTTTTTGTCTCTGTGTTTTACTAAACCTAAACTTTTTATTTTCTTTGTTAGATTTCATACCAGGTTTTGCTGGTTTTGACCACATTCAAAGTGTGGTTTTGCCAGGTCCACCAAGATGTATGGTGGTCATGTCCGACTCTTGCGACCCCATGGACCGTAGCCTGCCAAGCTCCTCTGTCCATGGGATTCTCCAGGCAAGAATACTGGAGTGGATCGCCATCTCCTTCTCCAAGGGATCTTCCCAACCCAGGAATGAAACCTGGTCTCCTGCATTGCAGGCAGACTCATCACCCACTGAGCTATGAGAGAAGCCCTGTTTTGACCACATTCAAGTTAAAACATTTAAACTGGACAACGTGACGGAGAGTGGATTATCATCTGCCAGCCACCCTTGACCCCCAGCCCTGGTGTCAGCCTCCCAGCTCCCTTCGCAGGACAACCACTTCCTGGGTGCTCATCTGTACTCCCAAAGATATTCTAAGTGTGTACACGAGTGTGACGTGTATTACTTTTGTCAACAATAAAAAGGAAATTGTTTGTGACACTTTAATTTATTCTGTCATCAGCTAAAAGTAGCAACAATGGATAGAGAAAACAACAATTAAAAGGGGAACAGTTGAGAAAATTCTTTCTGAAGATCTTCTTAAAGAGTTGGTACCTGCCACCACTGAATTTTTTCCTGTCTTGTAGTTAAACGAATATGCATGGATATTAGCAATGCATCAAAATCTCTGCTTGAAGAAAATCAGAATTCCCAGCCAAAGAGAAAAAGAAACAGAAGGAATCAGAGAGTTGGGGGTGGGGGGGCAGGTGCGGGGAGCGGGGGCAGCTTCTTACCCTTCCTCGCCTGTTCTCCAGGAAATTGCTTACAGTGAGAAACTGCACTGATTCTGAAGTTAGGAAACAGGTAAAAACCCTTAAAAAATTTTTTTTCAACAACAAAAAACAAAGTTAAGAAATAGTTGCACAGGGGTGCAGGTCTCTCTTGATATCTTAGCACAGGCTTTCTCACCCATTTAAGTATTTATTTTTCACATAATATTTATTTATGTAAACATTATGAAAGTAAAGCCTATTTGTTTTTTCTTTTTCAGTATGGTTTATTACAGGATATATAGTTCCCTGTGATATACAGTAGTGCCTTGTTATTTATCCACCCTACATATAATGGTTTACATCTGCTAATTCCAAACTTCCAGTCCTTCCCTCTCCCTCCTCCTTCCCCCTTGACAATCACAAGTCTGTTCTCTACGTTTGTGAGTCTGTTTTGTAGATAACTTCACTTGTGCCATATTTTAGATCCCACATGTAAGTGTTATTATGTGATATTTGTCTCTTTTTGACTTCATTTAATATAATCTCTAGTTATATCCATGTTGCTGTAAATGGCATTATTTCATTCTTTTTTATGGTTGAATAGTATTCCACTGTGTGTATCTCTATGTATACAGACACACCCACACACTTTTTTCATCTACTCATCTCCTGATGGACATTTAGGTTGTTTCTGTGTTTTGCTATTGTGAACAGTGTTGCTATCAACAGAGGGGTACATGTGTCCTTTTGAATTATAGTTTTGTCTGGGTATATGCCCAGGATGGGATTGCTGGATCTTATGCTAATCCTATTTTTAGTTTTCTGAGAGATCTCCACTGTTTTCCATAGTGGCTGCATCAACTTACATTCCCACCAACAGTGCAGGAGGGTTGCCTTTTCTTTACACCCTCTGCAGCATTTGTTATCTGTACTTTTTAAAGAGGGCCGTCCTGATGATGTGAGGGGGTATCTTATTGTAGCTTTGACTTGCATTTTTGTAATTAGTGATGCTGAGCATCTTTTAACTTGCCTATTTGCCATCTGTATGTCTTCTCTGGAGATGTGTTTATTAAGGTATTTGTTTTTAAAAATTTTAGACTCACATCAGGTAGAAAATGAGACAGTAATCCACCTTGAGGAAGCAAATTCTGTGATCACTTTGAGTAACGCATCCAGGTTTCATTTACAGCAGCGTTTCTACCTCTGGATGGCTGACACTCTGGGGGAGTCTTTCTGGGGGGAGCTGTCCTGTGCTCTGTAGGGTGTTTAGCATCGACCAACTAGGATGCCAACAGCAATTTTCCCTCCCTTTCCTCATGACAACCAAAAATGTCTCCAGACATCATCAAATCTGGGGGAAAAAAAAATCACACCCCCTCTTCAAGTCCTCAGGCCCAAACATGATTCCCTCCTGGTTCCTCACTTGCTGGGGCAAGTGAAATGGAGACCCTACTCTGGGCCTTCACCGCCCCCACCTCCATGGGGGGATGGAGGAGAGGTGGGGGAGGGGAACAGGAGGACTGGGACGAAAATGATGACACAGTGACTGGCTCTGCTCTCATCAGAGGCTAAACACCCAAAGTCAGGGTGTCCACAGGACCAGCTCTTTCTGAAATCTGTGGTGGAGGAGCCTTCCCACCTCTTCCAGCTTCAGGAGCTGGCCAGCCACCCTCCACCTCTGCCTCCGACCTCACGTGGCTGTCTGCTAGTGTGTCTGTGCCTCTCCTCTCTTTGTAAGGATACAAGTCATGACGACTAAGGCCCACTGGACTCCAGCACGACCTCATCTTATTTACTCACAACACGCCTATTTCCAAATAAGGTTGAAACCAAGATACAGGGGTTATGGCTTGGACATACCCCACTTCTAGGGAGTACAGTCCAACTCCTAACATCTGTGAAGTCCCAAAGGCCTTCTAATCTCAGCAAGGGCCAGATGCCAAGACACGTTATTCAACCTACCACCTCTCAAGACTCTCTCTTTTGGGACCATTCCTTAAGATCAAGATCCTCCCTTGGAAAATGTTGGGAAGCCACAAAGAACACTCAGTGCATCATGATAAAAGAGAACAAGGGAATCCCTTCACAGCCAGAGGCTGGGACTCTGTGTTCTCACTGCCAAGGGCTCTGAAAGCCCAGGTCCAATACCCTGTCAAGCAACTAAAATCCCACAAGCCTGAGACTTGACCTTGTAAACATTCTTACCAAAGCTCTTCTTGAACACCTTCCTGGAACTAGGCCTTTCAACTCTTATCAGTTTTCACAGTTTTTTCTCATCTCCCACATCAAGATGTTATCCAAAAGAGGCAAAAAAACTAGTGATTATGATGGTACCAAAAGTAACAGCATTCCATGAAACTATGGACTCCAGTGTAGTTTTTAAGTCTTGATATCAGGTTTGTTTCTGCAGGTTATGTTCCATGGTACTAGAAGACAGAGGTTTGATACGCCTTGCATCCATGGACCTTGAACATAATGCCAGCCTGGGTTGGCAAAGCCAGGAAGGGGTCAGGTTTTGGTGAATCCAAGTGCCACCAAGCCTCCTAGCCTGGTGGCCTATGGATTTCAGAGAAGTACATGAAAACTGTCAACTGGAAGAGAAATCTGATGTATCTGAGATCGGAGAAAGTAAATCAATAATGATCAGATCATCAGGGATCAAAAGCCACCCCTGAGAATAGCACATGGGTGCACTACGGCATCGAAATTTTGAAAGCAAACCTTTCGTATCTCCAATTAAGGAGACAAGCCTCACCACTCACTCAGCACAGGCAACTAAGAGGTACTGGCTGAGGGTCATGGCCACCCGGGGATCAGAGAAAGCTCCCTCACCTGGAAACCATGCTTACAAGTACCTCAGACTGTTCTTCCCTTTGTAGTCCAGAACAGCTTTTTCCTGGGTTCTCCACCTGCTAGTTATTCAGTGGCTAAATCGTGTCCTACTGTTGTGATCCCCATAGACTGCAGCACAAAGGCTTCCCTGTCTTTTACCATCTCCCAGTTTGCTCAAACTCATGTTCACTGAGTTGGTGATGCCATCCAATCATCTCATCCTGTCACCCCCGTCTCCTCTTGCCTTCAATCTTTCCGAGCATCAGGGTCTTTTCCACCGCAGTAAAGGAAGGCAAACTAAACTGCCACTTCGCCACCCCAACACACCCCTGGGAAAAGGAAAAGACTAGAGAAATACAGATGCTCCGACTTACAAGGATTTAACTTACAATTTTTCAATTTAAGGTTGAAACAAAAGTGACTGACATTCAGTAGAAACCATACTTCAAAATTACAATGTTACCCTTTTCCTGGGCTAGTGAGATCCTCTCGTGAGGCCGGGCATCAGCAAGAGGCATCAGCAAGAGTCAGTGACCAGTACACTCACAACCACTGTAGTTTCTACCTTCAATAGTCAACAAATTACGTGAGGACTTCCCCTGCAGTCCAGTTAAGACTTCACTTTTCAATGTAAGGAGTGAGGGTTCAATCCCAGGTTGGGGATTTGAGATCCCACATGCTAGACTTCCCTGGTGGTCCAGTGGTTAAGAATCTGCCTGCCAACTCAGGGGACATGGGGTCAATCTCTGGTCCAGGAAGATACCACATGCCACGAGGGAACTAAGCCTGTGCGCCACAACCACTGAAGCCGAGGCACCTGGAGCTGCAACAGGAGAGGCTGCCACAATAAGCCCAAGCACTTAGTGCAGAGAGCAGGCCCCAGTCACTGCAACTAGAGAAAGCCCGTACACAGCAACGAAGACTTAGCGCAGCCAAAATTAAAGAATTCAGCAAATAAAAGAGATCCCACATGCCAAGGGGTGTGGCTAAAATTTTTTAAAAAACAATTACAATATATTCAACCCTTTTATAAAACAAGCTTTGTGTTAAGGAAGTTTAGGGTAAGTGAGGCTAAGTAAAGACAACTGATAAGGTCAAGTGAATTAAATAATTTTTTAAACAAACGAGGTGTAGGAAACTCCCTGGCAGTTTAGGGGTTAGGAATTGGCACTTTCATTTCCAGGGCCCAGGTTCAGTCCCTGGTCAGGGAAAGAAGATCCTTCAAGCTGCACAGCACAGCAAAAAAAAAAAAGCTGATGTACAATAATACACTTTGGACTTGAAGCAATTTTAACTTTTGAGAGTTTATGAGATGTAGGCCCATTTTCCTTCAAGGAGGATCAACCCTTAAGTCCTCAGGCATCGCAGCAACCCATACGGGCATTCCTAACAGCTGGTAACCAACACTTACCCCAGGAAAAAGGCAGTGGGTTCCCCACCAGCATTCCCACCACGGCTGAGCCTTAGGAGTTTTTGCCTCACCCATCTATGACCTTATCTTGTTTTGTTTTTTAATATCCAAATACAGGATCTCAGATCTCACCCTGACACTAGACCCCCAAAATGGAAAGGATGGTTGTTATGAAATCATTTCAAATGAGAAACAGATTAATCGTCCCTTTCCTAAGTCACAACTTAAATTGTATGCACATGGAGAAAAGACAGCCATGAAGGGCTATTGACAGCACCCCATCTGACCTTCCAGAGAACCTCTAAGTGTCTGTGAGACAGACAGGCATCTATCTCCAAGGTGCCCAGATAGGCAGATATCCAGTCTGCAGATGCAGAGACCTGCTGAGTCTCTCTAAGTGAACTCTGGATCGTGCATGTCTTCGGACAGCGATGAGTTTTCTTTCAGTGCAACCATGAGGAAAAAAAGGAGCGTCTTCATTCTTCTCCTGGAGTGCCAAAGACTTCAGCAGCATCGTGTGTCTTCATAAAAAGCAAATCAACCTGTCAAGGAGCCAGGAAGGTAACAACAGCACAGGGTGAAGGGCATGAGAGAATGAATTGTAATTCTTACCAACACAGGGCTTAAAAGCAAGAGCCCGTGTGTCTGATGGCCTGAGGTCAGGCCATGGGAGTCAAACGTGCTCAGAGGGCAGGAGAGAAATCAAGGCAGCCAAGGTTTCAGTAGAGACCTTGTAAGGGTGCTCCGTTGCTCCCCATGGCATCAGCTCAGAGTGTTAGGAAGTAAAATCCGTACCACACACTGGACCCAGGAAGCCAGTGGCTGTCCTGCTAGTGTTCGGTGGGAGCAAAGAAAAAGGAGAACTGAGCGCTGAGCCAGGAATAAGCCCTGCTTTATGACTCACTCAATCCCGGGTTGATTTTGGGGTGATTCCAGAACATTGTCTGCACTGCAATTCAGCACAGCTTCTCAAAGCCAGAGTCTAGTCCAAAAGCAAGCAGAGATGCTGATAAGCAAATAGTCCTTTTTCCTTCAATCCTTTGCCCCCTTCATCTCCTCTTTACACCCAAGGTCTCACATCTCGATTGAGAAATAACTGCCAATGTGAGACCTCTTTTCACTGCTCTAAAGCAAAGCAATTGTAATCCTGAGATAGCAACCAGATAAATCCAACTTAATGGGAATGTTCAATGGCCAAGGACAAGCTGCCAAGAGCAAAGTATTACGTTGGCAGAGTTTAAGTTACTTAATAACATCCAATGCCAATATTAAATCAGGAATTGCTAAGCATTGGTAGAGTTATGAATCAAGGATTATGAGTCTAGAGTTGAAGCAAGAGCCTTATCCGACATGGAAAACCCTTTTGCTCCCACACTCCCTTTGAAGCCCAGCCACTCAGGCCAAACTATAAACATATCATTTCCTGGAGGATGTGCCAGGCCACTTCAACTTGAAACCTAAGGACTGTCAGTGAATATCCAAGATCCTAGCAAACATCCCACAAGCACACAAGCCTGGCCAGTCTCTTCTGCTCCCCAAGGACAGAAACCCAACCTCTGATCTGCCCATCAGACAAAATGATTAGAATGTCTATATGCATGATCATGTTTCCAAAGATGGAGAAATTCCATGCATAAAACACTCAGGGTACCTACCACACACCTCCACTGCCTGCATCTGCCTGAATGCCCAGTCCTCCCAAGGAGGATTTGCCCAAGTCTTTACCCACAATCATCTCATGTCCACTCTCAAAATTTTGATGCAACTTAACCATATGAACCGTGTTTCTCAATAAGTGGTCTTACATAAGACAGGATTCCCAAACTGCAGGTTCCTCTTATTTGTCAACCAACCATCCCTCACACATCTCCCAGCAGCCATTATGTCAGGGGAGATGATACCCTGCGAAGCTGAGAGCTGCTGAGTGCATGGCATGGGGTGACGAAGCAATCTTACGAGGGATTCCCCTGGCACACGCTTTACTGCTCGGCTATAGTCAAACCAGAAATGATCTCTGCCACTCAAAGATGAAAAAATACATCAGGTTCCAACCAGACTTTCACAGCTTCTATTGAGAATACTTTTTATTATACAGGTTTCATATACACAACAATTATTTAGGGAACATTTACAGGCAAGGAGTTCAATTCCAAAACTCCATTTTCACCCTCACACACTGTACCTCGCATTGTACCTCTTCTGGGGGTCAGCCCAACAGGAACAAGACAAAGTTATTGCTTTGTGGACAGACAGCTTCAATTAAATAAGAGTCTTCCAGAGTCAAGAACAGAGCTGAAGATCCTCTTAACTCTTAGTACCCTGTGCACATATGAATAAAACCTAAAGATATGTCTTAGATTACCCCATCACCTTTAAAAATTAATATTAAAATCTAATCCCGTTTCTCAAAAAGTCATAAGAAGTGCACCCGTATTTACAGACCCCATTAAATTATGCATAAATAAAATCTGTACACTCAACTCAGTTTCTCAAAATACAGAGCCTCCTCTGGGACTGGGGAATGACAGACAGCAAAAAAAAAAAAAAAAAAAAAAATGCTCCATGCCTACTGTTTTCAAGTTTCACTAAGATGTGAAATAAATATGCAAAATAAAGCTTCCATACCTTAAAGGAATATGTCATTTCAAAGAATCTCCTCCTTGAAGAGTTAACTTTCAAAGTTTTTTTTTTTTTTTTTTAAGAAAAAACATAAAGTCATCAGCAGGCTTTGTTTCTACAAGTTTCGTAAACCCAAAGGGCCCCTTTGAACAAGGGGTTTTAAAGTGTTACAAATGCCACCTATTAACCAGTTGCTAGGTGGACAGAATCCTTGCCTCCTATTGGTATGCAGGACGAGGCTGAAGAAACAACATAAATACTTTCACCTCAACACTAAAAGTTATTGTTGATCTGAATCCCATCAATTTGACCTTTCAACAGCTGAGTGAATGTGAGTTTTTGTTAGCCTGGGGATTTATTCAAAAGGTTCGAAAACTTGTAGCACCACTTCCAGAATAAGGAAGAATGGGGTTCCAAAAAAAAATAAAACATAAGCTTAATGAGTAAAGAACCAGCACTTCCACCATCTTGTCCAGAGTTAAGGAGACGCTTCAAGCACTCCCTAAATACTAAGGAATCCAGGAGGGCACGTGATGAGCTGGAAATCAACGGAGGCCTCTTTTCATGGAAAGGTGGGTAACAACCCTACCCCCCAGGTAAGCAGGGTGCCCAGTCTGTCCTGGTCGAGATGATCTGGGAGTCCTTTTCCTTCCAAGCTCTTCGGCCCTTGGTTTACCACCCCCTCGTTTTACTTCCTGTGCTTCTCCAATTTCTCCAGGGTTTTGCTAGAATCGGCTGGACTCTGGTCTCCGGGATTCATGTAGGATTTGTCTATGATATCAGGGCCTCTTTTATGTAGTTCTGCACGGCAGACACTGCGGCACAGATGGCCTGGCTGCCAAACCCGTGGGTAATCAGGCTGAAATGAGACAAGCAGTTCTGAATGTTGGTCTCCAGGACCGGGGTGGGTCGGTTGTTCCCGTTGGGAGTTCGATCTTGATTGAGAAGATCTGTGAATTCTTTACACACTTGCCTGTGAAGACAGTCAACGCACACTGTTGAGCTTGAGCTCAACCTTGGCCCGTAACAGATAAAGAGCACAATTAAACTACCGTGGGGGTGACACCTGGAGGCAAAGAGAAGCTGGGGCTGACCAGCCCAGTAAGTTTTAAACACCAATAGCCTAAGCTGCTGCACTTCGCACCTTTTCTGTTTGAGCCACAGAGCCACGAACTAAACTCCTTTCCACACTATCTTATTTAATCTTCCCTGCAATTAGAAAAGATAAAAGGATTAACGCCACAATCCAGTGGCCAAGGTCACCAGGACTAGTAAAGAGGCGGAGTCAGAATTCCAGCCCAGGAAGAGTGAGTTTTTTCTCTGATGCAGTCTGGTTCCTATAAAACAATTCTGTCAAGAACTGGGAATTTATTTCCCCGTTACTCACTCTGTGATACATGCTGGTTCATTGGCTCTTTTCTGCCCTATTTCCTACTTGACTGGTTCTGCTTCATTTACCATGATTTTAAAATCAATTTACTGTTGGTTTCGATGAGAAACCCCTCAGCTGCATTAAGCTGTTTTTGAGACATTTAATTTGTCTATGACTCCTATACATTCAACTGGGTCATTACATTCAACTGGGTTTTAAAACACAAAAGAGACTTCCTGGGTGGTCCAGTGGTTAAGACTCCCACTCACTGCAAGGGGTACGGGTTCCATCCCTGGTTGGGGAAGTAAAATCCTGCATGCCACGTGGTATAGCCAAAATAACTAAAATCGAAAAACATCTTGTTATCAGGAAGCAGAAGGCACATCAATGCTACTGGATGTGAAAAAAAAAATTGTTTCTAACACATTTTGTAAGACATGCAAAGATAAACAAGTAAGCTTAACTATTTTGAGCTAAAAACATTCATTGTGAGCCATACTCTCACTGTTCTTAGTCTAAATCCCACGCAAAAGTTACCCTATTTGACTGTACTTTTACACTCCTCAACATTCCTTTTGCTCAACACCCTAACTTATTTAAGGCGCATTTCTTTCTCGAGCACCAGGGGCTGTGCTGGCCTCTGGGCTTCAAGGTCAGAGCATCAGGGCATCAAATTCTCAAGTCTGGATACTTACTGTGCAGCCAGCAGCATGTTCTTCCTAGTTGCTATCTCATTCCGCCCTCCAAGATGAGGTCTGGTTAAATACTCAGCCACAGATTTACTAGGAAACTCTGCTTCACAGACATAGGCAAAGTCCCGAGCCAAATGAACTGCCTCACCTAGAATAATCGGCAATGGCAACAGACTTTAGGGTGGCTGTGGACACCACGGCAAACTAGCCCTTCTCCCCTTTTCCAGCACTATCAGTCTCTCCAACCCTGAATATTCATCGTAACAACTGATGCTGAAGCGCCAATACCTTGGCCACCTGATGCAAAGAGCCAACTCACTGGAAAAGACCCTGATGCCGGTAAAGACTGAGGGCATGAGAAGGGGGCAACAGAGGATGAGATGGTTGAATGGTGTTTGAGCAAACTCCAGGAGATAGTGTGAAGGACAGGGAAGCCTGGTATGCTGCAGCCCATGGGGTCGCCAAGGAGGTGGATACAACTTAGAGACTGAAAAACAATCAGTCTAGCGGTCATTCTGTATTTTAAAATGAAATCATACACGGGGCCAACAATCCAGCTGGTAAGGAGAACTTCCTGGGTACTTTCAGTGGGTGCTCTTCCCTAGGAATAGAGGGTGAAATCATACAACATCACGAGGGAAAACTGAAATTTTTAATTGTTCTTGACCAATGTAACCCAGTCCTCTGCCCAACCTGAGCAGATCATGGAGATACTCTGTTTCCATGTTTTCTGTGTCATCATGCCGAAGTCAGAAAATTAAGGGAGGTGAGCACGTTTGTCAAAGAAGCAAACTGGGACAAAATCTTTGCTTTTAAACAAGGGCGCCCCACTGTGGGTCGAGCTAAGTCTCTAGACTGTTTCTTTTAAAAGGGGGACTTCACCGGCAGTCCAGTGGTCAAGCCTCCACGCTTCCAACGCAACGGGGGCACAAGTTTGATCCTTGGTCAGAGAACTAAGACATGTCTCACGGTGTGGCAAAAAAAAAAAAAAAAAAAAAGGGAGGAGTGTATCCTACTAGAAACATCAGGAGCTCTACCTACCAGCCTGGCCTACCTACCCCCTTGTCTAAGTTACTGGGGGCAGAGAGTGAGAAAACCAAGGGGTAGGGTAAGGTGGTGGTGGTTATCTCCCACCCAAGGAACCCACTGAAGTGTCTGATTCCAGGATGTGGGGCTGACAGGGCTCTACAAAAACCCAGATGGTGGCACCCCCACTATCTCCACTTCCCTCCCTGACTCACTAAATCAGAATCTGAGATCCATTGTTTACTTTCTCATTCAAGCGCCCCTGCCAAGGAAACCTTGGGGGAGCCACATTTATGTTTCACACACGCAGAGCCCACCATTCTCCACGGAGGACAGCTGGTCCCCAAGAGCATCTAACAGGCAGCTCCTTTCTCCTGGCCCTGACCTCCAAAGACAACTCATAAAAAGGTAGAGCCCGGCCCTGCCAAGTCTCTTTTAGCACTGCGGTGGCACCATGTAAACCAGGGAAAGAAAACGTTCAAAAGATTGCCTGGCTGCCAGGAGACCACCCCTCATTGGCTCCCCGGGCCCCCAGCGCCCCGCTGATTGGACGCGGAGCTGGCGATAAGCCTCTCCGTGCTCAACTCATTCTGCGCGCAGTAACAACCAGCTTGTTTTGTTTTTAAAAATAATTATTTCACTTTTCCCTCGCCCCCTTTGTAAAGGCCGTATTGCATTCTTGGCTACTTTCCAGGTTAGTGGGTGTAAGCCCATTCAAGAAACTGAAATATCACATCCTAACTATCTTAGCATTGGAGAGGAGGACCCATCTGCGGGCCCCATCAGGTTTTTTTCCCCCCTATTACTTTTTGTGATGGG
Source organism: Madoqua kirkii (assembly GCA_006408675.1). Taxonomy (NCBI): domain Eukaryota; kingdom Metazoa; phylum Chordata; class Mammalia; order Artiodactyla; family Bovidae; genus Madoqua; species Madoqua kirkii. Next base: position 178,627 of record SJYC01137181.1, read on the forward strand.
GAAATTAACAAAGGAGTTGTGAATTGGACCAGTCTCACTGTATACAAGGGCTTTTCTCTTCATTTACCGTAATCCCAATAGCCCACAGCTACAAAAACTAAAAACGGTATTTTTACCCAAAGGAACCAGCTTTAAAACAAAAAAATAAAACGAAAAAACATGTACCAAATCATTTCATCCTTCAGAAATTGGTTCATCTGATAGGAAATTTAACAGTGATTTTCTGGGGTTAACATTTGATTGAATGACTGTGAGTCACTGTAATGCACACATGGCAAATCACTTCTTGCATCCCTCTCTCTGCTTGAGTTGTTTTTAAGCTTTTCTTTAGCAAAATATTAAAAGACAACAGCACCAACTACAAAATACCACAAAACAAAAAAACCTCCACTGACCTTCCACAAGAGACGTCAGGAGGGTGACATGAGCGCTTTCCGTCTCCCAGCTGGAAGATTCAACCCAATCTTGTCCAACTTCTCCCGCAAGGACCGGCCACCATTTTTAGACTTGGCTCTAAGCAAATAAAAAAACCTCTCAAGAAACCACTTTAAAATGCTGAAATGCCTAAACTGCTGCTATCAAAAACAGAAATCTGTCAAAGACCTTTGACATTATATGATCCCTAATCAAGTGCTACAGGGAGTCCTTATCTCCATAAAATTAAAAAATCTTAGCATCGCCAGCATTTTTTATTTTTAATCACAGAACACTGCAAGTTGTACCGGAGGAGATAAATTTTCACTTGTAGAAACTGCAGCAGCACCCCCCACACACACACACAAACAACTACTCCCCTGGGGAGAATCAGACCCATGAAGCTCCTCTACCCTAAATACAGATGCTACCACTTCATACATGGAATCAAATTCCAACCAAATGAGAATTTATTAGCATTGTTTTAGCACTTTTTTCTACACTTGGCACTTTCAGCACTTTCTGAAAGAGATGAAATGTACTAAGCCGTCCCCCTCCCCCCAGCAGATTAGAATTCAGTGTTAGGTATCAAAGTTACATAAATGTTAAAAATACCTCCCTGGTGCTTTTTTATTTTTCATCCCCCACCACCTATCCAGCGACCATGCCCCACAACATGTCCCCATGTACCTTCTGAGAACACCTCCCAGTAATGAGGCATTTAAGCACTCAGGTGGGGACAGCCGCCTCTGGACTTCAGCAACTGTCACTTTGTATTTAGACGTAGAGCTGAGGAGGGACAGTCTTCCAGGGACTGAGCAGAAGACCTCACTGGGATTCATCACAGCCCCCACCAACTCCTTCTGACAAGGGAGACTCAGGGGGTTCTTGGTCATGGAAATAGGACCTGTAAATGAAGATCAGAAGTGGCAGTCCCAATCAAGAGACCTTTTCAAATCACTCACCAAAAGTAAAGGAGCCTTCAACAGTAACATTGCGTGTTGGGCTATAAAAACTACAAACAGATTTTTTTTTTTAAGCCGTATTCCTCAAGATAATCAAATCTGAAATTCACAAGTTAACACCTTGGGAAATTAATTAGTCAAAATTTGGGTTTGCATTTTCTAGCCACTATTATAATCTGATTAATTAGAACATTTGTTTTCAAAAGACTACTTCTTAACTAAATGATGATTTTTTCCCCCATCACTCAAGGAATATCCAAAATTGCAGGACATATTCCAATCGTTTGCTAAAATCTTTCAATGCAACTAATCACAGCAAAGTTTTAAATACAAATAAATCTGTTCTAAGTTTACTGGGAAATTCAGTTTATTTTATAAGGGTTTTTTTTTTTTTTTTAAGTTTTCCCGGTTGATTTCCAACAGTTTAACCTCAAGTTACAGGTCATAACTACCCTTGATTTAGGATGACTGTCTTTCCCAACAAAACCAAACTGGTAATCCTTGCTAGATGTAACTTAATGTCATAAGCCACTCACTCACCAAGTAATCCCATTTTCAAAAACCCCCTCCCACCTCATCCCAGCCTAAAAGCAACAGATCACCCAGCCCCATGCATTTTAAAGCTGTATGTTTTGTAGGCCAGACTGCTTCCCACCATCTTCTCTTACAGATCAGAATGAAAGTCCTTTACCTTGTATTTGAAAACAGGAATAAAATCATAGCAACCCATTCAAGAGCTAAAATTGTCACAGGACCAAACACTCCACTAATTTTCCAAATTAAATCACAAGCTTAACTCACTCTGTAGTTCTTTCTGGAGCATTGTACACTCTCAAATCCAAGTGACACTCTCCAAGGGAAAAAAATTAGCAAGTGACAAAACCAGAGATTGAGAGGCAGCACCTGAGAGCATCTTTTCCCATTTAGATCTTAACTGCCCTCTCTTCTCACTCCTAAAACCTGTCACTCCCTCCACCATGAATGTCCCAAGTCATATCTCAAAGGCTCCACCTTGCCAAAAAATTAATAACTTCACAGCGCCCTTAAGAACCACAACAGGGTAGGGTGTGTGGGCCAGAGGAAGCGAGGACTGTGGCTCACTGCGTACCTTTGCGAATAA